>NIPM01000078.1:215253-297446 GCA_002738285.1 Holacanthella duospinosa | reverse complement strand
ATGTATTTAAAACTTCATACCTAATTCCGTAGAAACGTTATTTTTGCTTAGTTTTGTTCTTCTAGCTTTGTAACGAGATAACCTGAAGGGCTGTCGATTCAGCACCAAATTGGTTAATCATTTATGTTCTATGTCCCTATATAACCGCTAAAATGACCTTTAAAACAACTGTTCAGCATTGTATGTATAATTTCTCAATTTTATGTAAAAGGAAAGGAACATGGGCATTATATGAGCAGCATTATATGTCCACACGCTGACTGTATGGAGATTAATCCAACAAAATTTTCTGCCTGTATGTGAATTTATCCAAAAAAATTTTCTGCCTGTATGGGAATTTATTAACCAAAATTTTCTTCCTGTACGGAAATTTATCCAACAAAATTTTCTGCCTGTGTGAAAATTTATCCAACAATTTTTTGCTTGTGTGGAAATTTATCCAACAAAATTTTCTGCCTGTATGAATTTTTATTCAACAAAATTTTCTGCCTCTATGAAAATTTATCCAACAAAATTTTCCAATTTTCAATTCTTTTCTATTGGTCTGCTTCTCATAATAAATCTACTTTTCGCATACCATGGGAATCTTGAGCAGTTTCGTAGTAGTCGTGCCCGACTCTGCATTGTGATGGGTATACACTATGAGAAAGTTTTAGTATGCGGGTTGAATATATTTATAGGTGAGGTTTGTGAAACAGGGAGTGAAAAAAAATTCAAAAAGCTCTAACTACTTATGAAGGGATCGGTACGTGGCGAAAAAGGATGCTTGTTGCTCAAATTAGCTTCCATGTGATGTAACATATGTCAGATATGGAGTGCTTTCAGCCGGTAGAATTATCCGTGTGTTGTCTTCACACGTCCACCCGCTTATACTGGTTGGACAGATTCAACATACTTCTTTTTGAGAACTAGTTATTTTTTACCCACCAAATGCGTACCTCTTACTTCATATGAATACCCAGTGATGGGCAAAATTCCCGAAGTGAATTTCGATATCATTATACGGATTCTTTATTATATTTCTCCATGCGTCCCACTTTGGACTGAGTCAGTCACTACCTCTGGGAGTCATGACAGATTTTATAAACTTTGGAGTTGACATTGTGTAAGAGTTATGACTCAGACTCTGGAGTTGCACAAAACAAAATAGGCAAAATAAGTGCTATATTGGCGCGTGTTAGAAAAGAGTCATCATTTCTATGTGGGAGTCGACTCACAGAGTCAGTGACTCCGGAGTCACATATCACTACCTCTGGGAGTCATGACAGATTTTCTACACTTTGGACTTGACTTTGAGTAAGAGTCTAACAAAATAGGTAAAAACAAGTGCTATATTGGCGCATGATGGAAAAGTGTCATCATTTCTAAGTAGGAGTCAACTCGTAGAGTCATGACTCTGACTCCTAACCGGAAAGGAGTCAGGGTCATCAAATCACTCCCGACTCCGAAAAACCCTCTGCCAGAGTCATGTCAGTATCAGAGTAAGAGTCATGCTTTGTTACAATTTACTCTCAGGTTTGCGTGTGGAGTCACTGACTCTGGGTGTAATGATTGACTATGAGTCAGAGTCATTACGCCCAGAGTCAATGACTCTGGGCGTAATCAGACTGGGAGTTTTGAAGAACACTAGCTCCAGACATCCTTTTTTGTATATCCATTGCAGCTTTGTAGTGTTCTCTATGACTTAGTCTGGTGTCATCACTCTGACACCCAGGGTTTTTGGGAGCAGGAGTCATTTACTGACCAACTTCTTTGCAGATGGCAGTCAGAGCGATGACACTAAGATTCGACTCATGGACTTGGAAGTCATGACTCTTTTCTGACATGTGCAAGTAAGCATATCGGACATATTTTCTGTAGTTTCTTTAATCTACTTTTACTATTAAATAAATCAATCAATTTTAATTTAGATTGTCCTACCCGATGTTCCATAGATTGTGTTATGTGACTCCGGAGTCACTGACTCAGGGAGTCGACTCCCACAGAAATGATGACTCTTTTCCAACATGCGCCAATATAGCACTTATTTTGCCTATTTTGTTTTGTGCAACTCCAGAGTCTGAGTCATAACTCTTACACAAAGTCAACTCCAAAGTTTATAAAATCTGTCATGACTCCCAGAGGTAGTGACTGACTCAGGCCAAACTGGGACGCGTGGAGAAATGTTATAAAGAATGCGTATAATGNGTAGTGACTGACTCAGGCCAAACTGGGACGCGTGGAGAAATGTTATAAAGAATGCGTATAATGATATCGAAATTCACTTCGGGAAGTTTGCCCATCACTGGGTATTCATATGAAGTAAGAGGTACGCATTTGGTGGGTAAAAAATAACTAGTTCTCAAAAAGAAGTATGTTGAATCTGTCCAACCATTATCCGAAGTTGCGTCGTGCCACGATGTCCAACATAATTTTGATCGAAGTATCCACTTTTCGGATCTTACAAGCATCCATTATTTTCTCGTCTCGTCAAACAATAGTATGAGCCGNAAGTAAGAGGTACGCATTTGGTGGGTAAAAAATAAGTAGTTCTCAAAAAGAAGTATGTTGAATCTGTCCAACCATTATCCGAAGTTGCGTCGTGCCACGATGTCCAACATAATTTTAATCGAAGTATCCACTTTTCGGATCTTACAAGCATCCATTATTTTCTCGTCTCGTCAAACAATAGTATGAGCCGGTGTTGTTGACCACTTCAAAAAATACGTCTTCAAATTCCAGAACTGAATAATATTGAAAGTTAGAATTAAATCATTCAATTCTAATTAACTAATCTCTGAANGGTGTTGTTGACCACTTCAAAAAATACGTCTTCAAATTCCAGAACTGAATAATATTGAAAGTTAGAATTAAATCATTCAATTCTAATTAACTAATCTCTGAACAAGACAAAACAGATTAAAAATTACAACATTAATGTTACAAGAATATAAGTTGAGCAGATGTAATTTACTGCGATTAAAATGATTAGCCAGAGCCGGAGGCAGTGTTGGGAACTAGAAGGGAAATTAAGTTTACATTTCCTAACGAATGGTTTCCAGTTCAGTTCAGTTCAGTAACTTACGTAGTAATTTTATTCCAGTTCAGTTCAGTCCAGTATTTAACTGAAAACTTTTTTTCCAGTTCAGTTCAGTATTTGTTAATTTCGAACCTTTTCCAGTTCAGTTCAGTTCACTCCCAAAAACTTAACTGAACTGAAAAAAAAACTGAAATATAAGTAGTGCATTGGCAAAACTGTAGTTGGGGACTAAAAACCTTAAGATCCAGTTCAGTTCCTGAGAAAATGTGTCCAGTTCAGTTCAGTTCACTAATTGTATTTACTCTCGGACCAAATAGCCCTCGGCGGAATGCAGATATTTCAATTCTCCAAACAAATATTGTAAGATTGAAGTGGTGTACGGCAGTCATTCAATTTTATATTGATTTATTTAGTGAACGACATGTCGTCATCAGAATTGTTGGAAATTTTTTCACTGCTACTGCTTTCACTAGAATCTCTTAATCTTATAACAAAATTTGGATTAGATTTGATTAATTCCATTGTTCTTTGCCATTAATCTATCGCGAACCCAATATTTCTTTTCATATTTTTGAGTTTCCCTTACACAGTTTTTTCATAATTGTGAAGTCAATAGAGTTAGGAAATGATTCGTAAGCTTTAAAACATTTTAAGTGTCTCCGCCATTCACTCGACCAACGGAACCCTTAACCCAGCCCCATATTAACTAGATTGGNAAAACATTTTAAGTGTCTCCGCCATTCACTCGACCAACGGAACCCTTAACCCAGCCCCATATTAACTAGATTGGATTAAGCTCACAGTGAGCAACAGGTAAATACAACAACTTAATATATTTTCCAGTATCTTTAACATTTTGAAAATCGTAACGTTCCTCCGTTGGATAATTTCTATTTAACACTATCAACCCAGGCTTNAAAACATTTTAAGTGTCTCCGCCATTCACTCGACCAACGGAACCCTTAACCCAGCCCCATATTAACTAGATTGGGTTAAGCTCACAGTGAGCAACAGGTAAATACAACAACTTAATATCTTTTCCACTATCTTTAACATTTTGAAAATCGTAACGTTCCTCCGTTGGATAATTTCTATTTAACACTATCAACCCAGGCTTANTATCTTTAACATTTTGAAAATCGTAACGTTCCTCCGTTGGATAATTTCTATTTAACACTATCAACCCAGGCTTAGTTAATTTTACAAAACTATTAAAATGATCTGGCAAAGGAAAATATCTGGACAGAAACCACTCCACTATTGTGGACTTTGTCCAATGCATTCTCGGCATCAATGTTTCTGCAACTCCTTCTCTATGACACGGGGCTTGGTCCAAAACGATTACAGATTTTTCAGGTAATAAGTCGACCACCTTTTTCATCCAGTGGAGGTAGTGTTCGCTATTCATAGACTTGCTTTTGTACAAATGAACACATCTGATGCACGCGCACACCTCGCAAGGAAAAAGAAAAAATTTCGCGGCGATAACTTGGAGGGCTCAATGCTAATTGGTTGGAGAATACAAATCTTTTTTCCAGTTCAATCCAGTATTTCAACTAAAACTTTTTTTTCCAGTTCAGTTCAGTATTTTTGAATCTTCTAGACCCTTCCAGTTCAGTTCAGTTCAGTATTTTTGCATCATCAAGACCCTTCCAGTTCTGTTCAGTTTAGTCCAAAATACTGAACTGAACTGGAAAATACTGAATTCCCAACATTAATTTTAATACACATCACGCATAGATGGGCACGGGATGGGCCCTCCACCTCTCCACATCTCCGCCCTCCAGTCAGCAAAGACCCCTCCACCCCTCCAGCCCTCCACCNGGATGGGCCCTCCACCTCTCCACATCTCCGCCCTCCAGTCAGCAAAGACCCCTCCACCCCTCCAGCCCTCCACCCCTCCAAGCTAAGTAGACCCCTCCACCCTCCAGCCTTCCACCTCTCCAAACTAAATTAATCCCTCCACTTCTCCGCCCTTCATTCAGCAAAGACCACTTCAAGGTAAGTTGACCTCTCCACCTTCCAGTCCNAATCCCTCCACTTCTCCGCCCTTCATTCAGCAAAGACCACTTCAAGGTAAGTTGACCTCTCCACCTTCCAGTCCACTCAACAAAGACCTATCCGCGTCCGCCTACAATAGCTCCTACTGTATTCCATCCATCCCGCAATAATTTTTGGTTAATTTCTTATCGATTCCTTTTTCATTCTAGTAGTATTCTGTTTTTGTGATTATATAATTTTACTTTATTAAATATTGAATACGCCGGAACACAGCCAAAACAAAATAAATGGATTGTACAAGGACTACGGGTTCAAAATGGTTCTATTGCTCTATAAAAAGACTCCAGCCTTTCGCCTTCCGTTGAACATAAGAGCCCTCCACGGATAATAATACATCTCCACCCCTCCAGATCAACTTCAGCCCTCCAGATAAACTTTAGCCATCCACCTCTCCAGCCCTCCGCCCTCCACCGAGCAGAATTGCCCTCCACCCCTCCATCTCTCCCTACAGATTACACCCCTCAAGCCCTCCACCCCTCCCCTCCGCCCTCCGCGGAGGGGGCCCATGTATGACATCACGACACTGCACACATCACACTAGCCTTCGGCATCCACACCCCAACTCAATAACTAAGACCAGGTTATCCTATTTATATTGATACGGACTAGCCTCTCCTTTGTCTTCTAGCACTGATGGTAGACAGAAGGCTACACTGTATACCCACTTGGACGAACCAAAACCCCGAACACCGAGAACTTAACAAAGCAGACTGAAGAACGGACGGGTATAGGCTCGTGCCACTGTCCAAGCCCGATGACTTGACAAACTAACTGACACTGACTCGGATAAATGAGCCAATAATATGAGAACTGACGACTAAAAATTGACTCTAGTTTTAGACTAAGACTTTATTTCGACAATAAATGGCCTTAGCTCTCTTCTAATAGGAAGAGAGAAGAGGTCTTGGCAAACTGACCGCCCGACTGACTTTAAATGTCCTGAATTCAAATGTCCTGTGAAATGAATTCATATGTCCCATCACAAAACAGTTTTGTTCTGCCTTATCGACGGAATAATCACATAATCATCATATAACTAACATCAGTCAGAGTTATTTAAATGTCTTAATGTAACTTTTAATTGAATTACGTTGTCTGTAGACTCTGTGTCTGCAGACATTCATGAAAGTCTTTATAATTTAACTAATTATAAAGCTCCACCATCTCAAAATTTTTGACTTAAGCCGTCGTATAATTATAGGATAACCCGCATCCACTCATGGAATTCAGGGAAGTGATACGACAACTGATCGAAGGTTTAGCGTAAAGTACGAATATGACACCCGTTATAAGATATCTGTATATAAGTCAAAATTTTCAAATATTTATGAAATTTATTCACAAAATAAAGAATTTTTCTTCAAAAATGCTTTATTTATAGGAATTATTAATGTAATTTGTATGTATAGGAAATTTAATTCGAAATACATTGTTCTCATCCACATTGCTTGGCAACGTACGGTTCGCTCTTGACTACATCAGTTTAGTGACTTTTGTCAGTAAAACTATTTAATCATTATTGTATCGCAACCAGTGTAATCATCGAATCTAGTCACTATTTCGATGTGACCTGATACGTTATGTTGTATAAGACGAGGTAATGGCGATATATTGAGAAATATGGAGATAAGCAAATTGTTTGCTTATAAAATAATCCTAGATGAGATTGACTCGGTTATTATACTTGAATATTGAATATACTTTGTTAGGACTGAACGTTAATATTTTTAGCACGAGAGGTGGACACGATGTAAGATCCATAATATGTATGTAAGAAACCCCGGGATTTTCGGTTCCCAAGATAAATATTAAAACCGAACTGCACTATAGGTTTTAAAAAAAGGTCTTTTTATGCACAATTTCGAATATTTTTTTTTCCACATTTTTACTTCAATGTCAAAATTAGATGTTGAGTTCGTAATCTATGTTTCTCGGATAGATTGACACATCATTCACCCCAATTTGCGATGTCAGTTATTCTACCAATAAACCAAACCGGCTATTTTGTCAACAAAACTTAGCTTTATACAAAACTGCAAAAAATTAGCTTTATACAAACAAACTAACCTGTTTATTAGCAAAACCTTTCATATGGTGTATACACCTAACTATTAGTAATTGAGTTGGAGTATGAACGCCGTATTCTAATAGAGTGTGTGTAAAGTTTAATTAAGATTAACCGTATTCGTTTTTTTTTGTTTGAATTTCGAGCTATTGGAATATAAACTATTTGAGCGAAAAAAAGGAGAAAATGCGGCAACCATCCAATAAAATGCGGGAAAGCTAACAAGATAAAAGACCGGTTTTTCGTTTGAATACACAACGCGTAAATTTCCACAAACACTAACCAAACAAATAGGGAAGGAATAAGTTAAAGTTAGCATATAAAAAAGTTACTATTTAAAAAGATGTGAATATAAAGTTAAAACTAAAAAAAAAATAATAATAATAATAAAAATAATAAATAAATTGAAAAAAATATTACCAAATTACTGAAAATTAAAAATTTAGCTCTATTTTCTATTTTCATACTTAAAAAAATTAAAAAAATTATTTTATATTCTGTGTTAATTTCCAAGGTCACAAGGTCACAAGGTGTGGATTAATTACGAATTTAATACAGCAGCAGTTGCTATATTTTATTAAACAAATGATATTAATTGTTTATAAAATTATCTCATGGTTGGGAGAATTCTGATTAATCTGATTATAAAACAAAGATCTCAATTTTACCTTTCTACTTTTAAATACTACTAAATACTAATAAATTATAACTTTTTGCTAAATTTTTTATTATTGGGGTGTTATGAAAAGGAGATCTTTTTGTTCTAAAAAATATCTGATAATGAAAATTAAATTGAGGAACAATTAAAGGAAACGCACTCCTCGCGGAATTGGGTAAGTGATGCCTCAATCGATTGGAAATTTCATGAAGATTACGAATCTGGCATTCATTAGTGGCGGGCAAGTCAAATTTTGCAAAAAATTTGCAAATTTGTGCAAAAAAAAAAATTTTTTTTTCTGCACTGTCTTACAGAAATATCCTTGTGGAATTGAGTAAGCTATACCTCAATCGATCAGAAATTTCACGTAGATTACAAATCTAACATCCGTTGATGGCGGTCAAGTCTCATTTTGTAAAATTTTGTAAATTTGTGCCAAAAAAAAAATTTTTTTTAAGTGACTTACCCAAATGTGCGGGGAAAACATTAGGTATTCCGAAGCACCTCAAATTATGATGAAGTTTATTTTGTAGACTAATAATGGGGTCGCTGAACACAAATATGAAAAAAAAAATTTTTTTCACCGGAAACGCATAGAAAAAAAGTTATGAATTATTCAAAATGGAACAAAAATAGGATTTAATATGTATTTGTTGTTAGGATTAGGATTCGCTAGGTTATTAATCAATAAAATATTTCATCAGTATTTTGTTATTACGCGAAAAAAATGGCGGCGCGCAATCTTCGGCGCGCTTCGCGCGCCTCCGATAGCTGTTGAACGAGCCTTCGGCTCGTTCAAACACCGCGGGAAAATATGTTCTGAACTACCTCAAACGCGATATCCGTTACAGGTATGCAATCACGCTCAACTAACCCAATCGCGATTGTGCATGTTAGCGATCCGTGTATGCGTGAATACGTCTATTAATTACCTAAGAAAAACATTGTTATGTAGTTCGTAATTGCCAGATTCGTAATCTACATTAAATGTCTGATCGATTGAGGTATCACTTACCCAATTCCAAGAGGATATTAGGGTAAGACAGTGCAAAAAAAATCTATTTTTTGCACAAATTTGTAAAATTTTTGCAAAATTTGACTTGACCGCTACTAATGAATGCCAGATTCGTAATCTACATAAAATTTCTGATCGATTGAGGCATTACTTACCCAAATCCGCGAGGAGTGCGTTTCCTTTAATTATACCTAAATTGATATGAATACTTATAATTTTTTTTAATGAATAAAATAAATTATAAATTATTTTTGGTTGAATAATTTTTATTCTTACTTTATCATTTCGTCGAGTAAAGAAATTTTTACAATGAAATAGTCAAACGTAAAATGAAAAATTAAAATTTTCGTCTTTTTCGTTGGCTAACTTGAAGCAGTTTAAAAATTTTGGTTGTTAGTGTGCCACTGTCACCGAAGGAAGCATCATCACCACTTTAATTTTGTAAATTTGTACTTTACTTTATGCAGTTTGAATTTTTTATAAAGATTTGATTGAGATTTGAGAAAAGTTGAGTTTACAGTTTAGTTTAGTTGAAGAAGGACATGGGACGTGTGGACAGAGGCAGAGTCAATTGTGCTTTAATTGTTAAATTAAGTATTTAGTGTGTGTGTGAGTGTAAACGATTTGTATTTTGACTTACAACGTAGTGGGTAACATCATTTTATGCATAAAATAAAAGCTTAATTTATTATTTCTGGCTTATTCTCTTTGGTACTTTAGTTATCATTAGGTTATCCTGAGTTTACAAAATCCGATAATTTGTCCTGTGGAGTAGAAGAGTGAACAAGTCCTGTGTGCTGTCTAATAATGGCGTCGAAGAAATATACAATGCTTAATTGGGCGACGGTGTTCAGTACTTTAAATTTACTAATACTTCTTATACTCCATTTACATTGTGTGGAGGTCAATAGTTCAGGCATTAGACTTAATGTTCCGCGAGTTCTTCTTCCCTATTTTGATACCCTTAGTGTCAGTTTCACGCTTCATGTCGATACTCCTGGGTGCTACAAATGGTAAGTATTGTTTTTAATAAATCTTATTTAATTACCTAAAATATAGAAACTACGCCAGCACCAACGCCAAAACCATCNAGTATTGTTTTTAATAAATCTTATTTAATTACCTAAAATATAGAAACTACGCCAGCACCAACGCCAAAACCATCATATTATCTCTGAGGATTTCACTTGATGACGGTGGTGCGCTAAGTCTGGATTTAATTTAGCTAAAGCTTTGACATTGTTGTTTTGCATCGTAAGGTCTCTTACGCCAAACAGAATAATCAGTAATTATTATTGCAACTAAAAGTTTTCTAGCTCACTTATTTGAATCCAGTAAGTATTTAAGTACCTCTAGAGCAAGCACATTTGACATGACCTAACCGTATCAAGAGGATTTAATTTAGGCATCAGCAGGTGTAAAANCCTCTAGAGCAAGCACATTTGACATGACCTAACCGTATCAAGAGGATTTAATTTAGGCATCAGCAGGTGTAAAAAATTCTCACCATTATTTCATACGCCTAAAAACTGAAGTTGGGTTTAAAAGTTTGCCTGACCGAGAAAGAGTAAATGTGATTTTCAATAAGGTTCTTCACGTGTAAAAGTGAAATTATTCCTAATGTAGTGATAGATATTCTATCGTTTGATTTCGGTATAACGACTGATCTGTTGAGGACAATGGACTGATGAGAATGTATTATGTATTACAAGAATATTATCTATCGTGACAAAAGATCCTCGCATAATGTTACTCTATGCGATTATTAATATGGTAAACCGGTTTTCGAAGAATTGAACCCATCACTACCATTACTTTAAGAGGCAATCTGGTACCGAATTGTTAATTTGCGTCCTATAAATGGTGGAAGACTTTACTTCAGCGTTCATACATTACCACCCAGGGCGAGAATGATTTTAGAACTCAAATGCCTTTCACTGCTTCAATCATGACCGTTTTTTAAAATAAATTTTAGGACTGTCTATAAATCAGATATTATAAAGTTAACCACCAATGACGGCGGAGATTTTGAAGCGGAAGGTGCTGGTTGTTCCGACAGCGCAGTGATCTCCACAGTTCCGAGGGCTACTTTTAACTTTCCAGCCAACTCAGTCGTATACGTTGAGGAAGTACGCACAAAGGAAACAATTCGATGCGATGTCGTGGTTGACAAGATTGCAAAAATTAAAATTGTTACAACCAACAGTTATGTTCATCTGGAAGAAGGTAATATTAATCGAAATATTTGTAAATTAATTTGTTGTTCTTGTAAATTTATTTATTTTCAACTNCTGGAAGAAGGTAATATTAATCGAAATATTTGTAAATTAATTTGTTGTTCTTGTAAATTTATTTATTTTCAACTCTATTTACACATTTAGCACCTTCAAAGTTCCATGTCCGGGGCTATGAAGCCAAAGGGAACGAATTCTCAACAANCTGGAAGAAGGTAATATTAATCGAAATATTTGTAAATTAATTTGTTGTTCTTGTAAATTTATTTATTTTCAACTATTTACACATTTAGCACCTTCAAAGTTCCATGTCCGGGGCTATGAAGCCAAAGGGAACGAATTCTCAACAANTCTATTTACACATTTAGCACCTTCAAAGTTCCATGTCCGGGGCTATGAAGCCAAAGGGAACGAATTCTCAACAATGGAGGGGGTTCCAATTAAATGGTCACTTGATTCTCCATCAACATCAACTACTCACACAGACCCAAGAAGCATTACAAGATTCTTGCCGTTTTCGGAATCGTTATACGAGGTATGGATTGGATGGCTAAGCTTTAACAGAGTTGTACCTCAGATTCAAACTGATATCTTTATAAGGCTAAACCTGCAATAGCTACACTTGAGGCCAACAGACTCCAAGGATCAGAAGTACTTGTCGAAGGACTAAGGACAGGATCAGTTATTGTGAATGCTAGGATAAATGCGGCTCTTTACAAGGTGAAGTTAACCTTATTTGTCACGGTTTGATCATTATAAAACAAGTTACTTGAAAAATAAGAATGTATTTTTTTTTTATTTTGAAACCGTCAGGCTATCCCTATGACCGACGTTAGAATTGTAGTTGTAGCAAATTTACTACTCGAACCCAATGATGCTTACATTGTTCCTGATACTACGCTTCCATTGAAACTTCTTCAAGTAAAACAGGGTCGACTGTTTGGTAAGTGTTTATTCGCTTCTGAAGAGTAGTGTCCTTGTTCCAGACAGTTTTGGTTTTTTTTGCTTCTGTAGAAATTAAATTACCTTCTGACATTTACGTATTTGAGGTGGAGAATTCAACTGTTGTTTCAGTAAGTGAAGTTTATCGATTTCAAACCAATTATTACATTTTTATAATGTTATTATATTGCAGTATAACCCTGAAACATCTACTGTTACTGGTTTATCCTATGGAGAAACAAAGGTAAGGAGTAGTTGTGCCACTGTTATTGGAGTCATACTGTTTTGAATCTGTTAATGTCTGATTCAGATTACCGTAAGGGACAGGAGTAACCCGGAAGAGGTCAACAATGAGGGAACTAATGCTTTGACAGCTTATATACATGTGAGGGAACCGAAGTTCTTGGGCTTCTCAATTTCGCCTCATGAAAACTGGGCTCTAATGATTGGTCAAGACTATGCGATAACTGTTGACGTCTTTGATGCAGATAATCAGAAAATTTATATCGGAAATGTAAGGTTTTTATAGGATTTCATTAATATTTATTTATTATTTTTTTCATTCTACTTTACAGAATATTATAATGAAAACAACATTTGAATCGATGTTTTTTAAAACTACATTTGCCTCATCTAATGGATCGTACCATGTGGGAATGGGGATTAGGCCTGGGACATCAAAAGTAACGACACAAATTAACTATTATGTACGTCCTGATGGAAGCTATGTTGTTCCTACATCATCCCTAAAAACTCAACATGAAATGGAGATTCACCAGCGTGTAGCCATTAATCCAAAGCTAACAGTGAGTGATTAATTAAATTCTTCCTTTGTGAATTTGTTCATTTAAATCATGATTTGTTAATTGTTTTATCAGATCTTCACTTGGGATCCAATGATGTTACCAAAGCACGAAATATTACTCAAGGTTTATATATTCTAATTTCTAACGAAAATAATAGAAATGGAGAATCTAATTTGAAGACTAATTTTAAATAGGCTTCTGGTGGAAATGGAAACTTTGTATGGAGCTCAACAAATTCATCATTTGTTACAGTATCACAAAGTGGTCATGCTAGGACGGAATCGTATGGTATGGCAAATGTCACTGCAGCGATGACAACAAATACAAATAACAAAGGATCTGCAAGGGTTTACGCGTTGATCCCGACAAGTATGAAAATTGTGGACCATATTGTTGAAGCAGAAATTGGAGCTCCCATTTTGGTGCCGTTGGCATTCTATGCAGTTCTGCCAGATGATACCACACTCACACCCGTCTCATACACGACTTGCCGAAATTTAAATTTTAAAGTGGACATTGAGGATTCCAGTTTTACATATGACTCTAAAACTTATTATCCACATGCTAAACCTGCCTGTGCCTACTTGCCAATAATTGGGAATCAACTTGGATCCACATTGGTTACTGTTACTTATACAACTTTAGACCGCGTGTTCACAGACTCAGTCACAGTTTCTACATTTAAGCCTCTGAGGGTAACCCATCAACTTCATAACATTTTGTTACATCTTCTGAATTCTAAACAATAGTTTTTCCACAGGTAGTAGAACCATTGAGTGGACTCACTACTCTCGCTGTTGGTTCCAGTCGTCAATTGGTTTTCGAAGGTGGGCCAAGACCTCTTTTAGAGAGAGTGGCTGATTTTTCAAGACAATTGCTCGTTGCTAATAGCACAGTCGCGAAAGTTTCCGAAGCAGGAAGTGGCCATAGTAAGGATGATATTTTCATCTGTCAAGTTGTTTGTCAAGAAATTGGTGAAACCATTGTGACATTGGAAATTGGTAATTCTCGTGAATCTAACGATCGGGTAATAAACTTTTTCTTTTTAAAGTTTTACTGACTATAAAATTTCTTTGAATTGTATTTTCAACTTTCTTTTTTTTTTGAGTCATCAGATTCCTGTTCGCCGAACTGGGGACGTTCGAGTAATTTGTGGCGAACCGTCAAAAATATATTTCAAAATTGAAACAGTAATGAAGCATGACGAGGGTTCATCTAAATGCCCCCACGACATTTCCACAGCTCAAATTGTGAGAATTCCTGTCCCAAACTATGACAATATTTTGGTATCAGTAATTGTCAAGGATCAGAAAGGGAATAGGTTTGATAATATTACGAGTTTAAATATTGACTGGAGAGCGAGTTCAGATATTGTGAATTTCCAACATCGGAAGTATATTCCAACGGAAAGGATCCCGATTAACGATTACTTCATTCCTGGGAAAAGTAAGACCTCAATCTGAATTAATAATTTTTTATTTTTAATATTCAAAATTATAATTATAATAATATTCCATATTATTTCTTTTTGTAAAGGTCTTCAAACTATTCATCCAGTTGGAAAATCAGGAAATATTGAAGTTATTGCAGAAATTATTGGATATCGACCTGAAGTTTTAAAATTGTACAACATTAGGCCTAACGTAAGTAGATTCATTACCAATAATTAGAGGGTTACTTTTTATAATTTTATTTCAATAGATGCGTCTGAGTAAAGTTGATCCAGCAGTGGAATACTTGTATCAAAGAAGTCTATCAATGGACCTCCAACTTGTCGCAGATGTTTCGCTTGCACCGGTGTCAACATCTTTATTCAATCATCCATCCAGCAAGGTACAAACTTATCTTGTATCATATCTTTTTTTTTTCATACATTTTGTTTTCTGATTGACGTGATTGCTTTTTCGTATGAAAAATCTTTCCAAAGAAATTAGTTTTGTTTAATCTTTAGTTCATTCAATGTTTGGTGAATTGAATAGGGCTGCGTAGAGTTTGAGGAGTCGTGTGTCGTCTGAACCGGTCACCTCTGTTTACCCAATTGGTCAACTTACCCAAAGTCTGGGAAATTTTCTTGACTTTTCTTTCTCAATTCTTTCCATTCTGTGGAATAAATAGTTTTATAAAAACATAAATAACCATGCATAATAATAATTTTAAGTTCATAAAAATATGAGAGCGAAAAAGCTACTAAGGTGGAAACTGCTTTTATTCACTAATAATAATGTACAGAATTAGGAGGAATGTGTTGGCCTATGGGATTTGATATTAGATAAACTATCTGGTATAAAACGTTTTTAAAGTTACAATTTAGTACATCCTTCTTCATTCTGTAGTTTTTCGAGAAAATTTAAAAAAATTTTCTTAGGAATACCATTTTTGAAAAATAATATTTAGTTAAAATAAGTACAGTTCTAGAATCACCATAATATGGCTTATGGGAATTCTTTCTTAACCTGACGTTTACCCGGATTTGGCAGCTTTTAAGAAAAGTTCTATACGCTCACGCTCGGGTTTGTGGTTGTGTGGGCATATAAAACTTTGGAAGCTAATTAGTAATTACAGCAGTGAGATTTTTTATAGTATTTTTTTATTTCGTTTTTTTCTTATTTCACTCTCATTTAAAAATTATTGAAGATGTTCAAGTAAGCTATTAAAATTATTTTTTTTTAAACGACGGGGCTATTATTTCTGGTGTCGGTAGTTGTAAGTATTTGGAATAACGTTGATTATAATTTAATGCTTTTGATTTCATTTTTAGTACTTGAATTTTACATCTATTAAAACTTTGCAGACGGTGATCAAAATTATTGAGGGTTCTGGATACTTTGACATTTTGACTTCTCCTGCAAGTATCGTAGAAACTAAATATTATGAAAACAATAAGACAATTCAAGTCAAACCACTTCGAGAAGGTGACGTTAAAATCATCGTAAAGGATCTTTGTCTCGCTGGCCGACCTACGGCAGAAACTTCAATTAAGGTTGTGTAATTTTTAGAACGGAATGGAAGAAATAATTGTAAGGTTCATTTTTTTTTTCACAATAATTTACTTTTAGGTGAATGGCGTGGGGACAATACATCTTGAAATAGCAGATAAAATCCAAGTTCTAAACAGTACAATTCTCCATGTGCTACTATATGATAAAAATGGACATGAACTCACATCGAAAGATCTAGCTCTAATTAAACTCACACCTATTTCACTGACTGCTGATCTCATTGAAGTTGAACCGATGGAATCTTCATCAAAAATTCTATACAAAGTTACAGGGAAGAATGTTGGTGAAGCTACTATTGCATTTGTCGCCGATGGACCAAGTCGAACTTCAAGATCTGAGGTGAAAAGAATCTATGTTTTCCCACCGTTGATTGTTCATCCGAAGCAACTGACACTTCTGGTTGGCTCAGTTTACCAAGGTTAGGATTACTAAATCCCACGAATATAAAATTTTGTTTTATTTATATTTAATATATTTTATATCCAAAATAGTCATATCACAAGGCGGACCGCAACCGGATAGCTTCACAGAATTTATAAGTCGTAAGTTTATTTTAGTTCACATAATTCAAAAATAGATTAGTACACCTCGAAGAACTTCATTCTTTGAACAGGGTCCTCTTCCAATATAAGTCTTTTGGCTATAATAACTTTTGAAAGAATGAATTACATGTCACAAATTAGGTGTTGATAAACTAGAATAATGTGTTTTCGAATTGTTTCGAGGAATCCACTTAAGTCATACAGGTTTTCAAAACTAGATGAATCTTATTTTTAGAAGTCAAATCCAAAGCAACCGTAACATCTAACGGGATTATCGAAGGAAAGGCTCTTGGTACTAGCAAAGTCAACGCTAAAGCTATTGATCAAAGTAAGTATTCTAGAAAGAAGAAATTGATATTACGAGCAGACAATTGATATATTCGTTTCAATTTATTTAGCATCTAGTGTAGTATATTCGGAAGACTCTGTTGACGTTAACGTAGTGAACTTGGTGGGAGTACGAATACATACCGCAGTAAGCAAAATCTCAGTGAATCTTGAGATGCCAGTTTGGGCAATTGGAATAAGTCCAAATGGTGTTGAATTGGATCCAACGGCTCTAATTGGTGGAGGAAATTCTCTCATGACTTTTGAATGGAATATTAGCAATATTGAGATTGCAGAGATAAAATATCCATTTGAGGTATAACATAGAAATTATTCATGTCGTGGTTAAAGGATTTACGGAGTTTAATTGAATCTGAAATTTTTGTTTTCAGAAATATGGACTCATTTCAAATGTTAGTGATCAACCAGGATTTCGATTCCGAGCAAGGAAACCTGGATATGTGACGATTCGCCTTGCGATAAATATGACAGGAAAAATATTCAAAGCAGAGACTGTAGTTGAGGTAAATTACTTGCACAACAACTAATTATTTCATAGTCACTTATCAAATCAAATTTTGAAGATTTTAGATGAACTAAGACTAATCAATGTACCAATGCGTTTTTCACCAATTTTAATGAGTCCAAACTCAGAAATCAGTCTGAAAACTAACAAGGAATCTTCTGGAATGGTTACATATACACTACAGGCTCTAATGAGTTTAGAAGGAGGTTTATCCGACAGTGACAAATCTATTGTTTCTATTGATTCAACTGGAATTCTTCGCTCACGAGACAAAATTGGAGATTCAGTGGTACGAGTTAACGTAGTTGATAATCATTCTGGGATTACTGAGAGCATAGGATATATTATCCAGGTTAGTTAATTTAATTTTCTAATAAAAAATTAATATGTTTGGATTTGATTTTCTTGTAATCTAGGTGCGGCTCGTTGCATATCACATGATGACCCCTATTCTACCATTAACGTTTTTGAAGGAACAACATGTCACTTTGATTCCTAAACGAATCTCATTTTCTGTGATGGTTAGTTTTAAACAAAAAAAATTGTACATGTAAAGAGTATGAATTGATTGGTTGATTATAATTAACTAGGTTACTTACCATGATGGATTTGGTAGACAATTTCACGTCACAGATGAATTAATTAAAATTAGACCAAATCGATTTGATGTAGTCCATTTCTCACTTGGAAATGAGAATCATACATTCTATGCTGATACTACAGACGAAGGAAGAATTGGAGTAGTACTTTATAACCATCGTATTCCATCTACAAAGGACTTTCTTTTTATTTCTGTAGCGGACACAGTAGTTGATCTTGACCCACCTCTTCCAGTGGTAAATTAAAAAAAAAAAAGTTGATTCAATTGGATTTATGGATTAATTTATATTATGGACTCTTAGCCTGCAATTGAAACTCATATGAATGAAGATACCTGCTCCCCTTGTGCTGGTTTTCAATCCAAGGAAACTGATGATGAATCCATGGGATCTACTCACGGTATATACCTTTGGTTAGGTTACCTCTGGTTCCTCGTACCACTAACAACGATACTTACTCTTGTTAGTGTTCATTACTGTAAGTTTCATCAGAATATATATATTTTTTTTTGGATTACTATATGCTAAAAAGTTTTGAAATATATGTATATTATTTATATATTTATATATTTTATTTGACTAGTTTGGAAGTACCAGCAACCAGAGTCAAAGGAAGCTTCTGAATTTATCTTTGTCTCGCGATCACGTTCTTCACCAAGAACAAGTACTCCAATTAATTCGAATTCTCTAAGAGGATTTCGTTCTCCTACTAATGAAGACAATGGGAATGCAATGGGTAAGTTTTAGTCATAAAACATATAATATTCTTCTAGAATTATATTTTTATTATAATTGATTGAAATCATTTCTATAGGTGACATGACGAGACCAAGTAGGAGACTTTACTCAGCTGAAAATAATTTTCCAGTTTATCGATTTAGTAGCGAATCTTCACCAAGTTCTAATTCCATTTCATAATAATAGTATAGAGTAGTTTCAAAGTACTTGTTGATGGAGACACCTTATGCTCGTGTGATATAGAATAATCTAGGTAGTAATAATTATTGTTTAATAATGTTTGTTTGACTTAATTCCATTGTTGGAAACTACCTCTACGTTTATACTGTTGAGTGATGATTTCTTATGTTTAACTATTTATATATGATTATTTTTTGTGTATATAGATAAGAAAAAAAAGTCTCAATTTATAGTAAGATGCCTTAAGAATAAGATAGACTTGGTTATGTAATAATATTTCCAAATGAATAATGATAAGAAAATGAGAATATTTTTGATGTTGATGATTGTTGTTAGAAAATTAAATAATTCTAATAAAATGACTGTATTTGTTAATTTCAGTTGTCTCCATATACTCCAGGAGTTGAGTAATTGAACCAACAAGGAGAGGTGAGAAATGAATTTATTTAAATAATTTTGTATATTTGAAATTGTACTAATTGTGGTTTAATTGTTAGGTAGGGTTTGGTTTACTCCAATCGACTTGGAGGATGAATCCCAAGTTTAGCAAATAGTTCATCAACAGCATTCTTAATATCGACCATCAATTTATTCGGATGTTTGAGTCCATTGATAATAAGGAGTCTTTCTTTTTTTTTATAATAGTCCAAAATAGGTTTGGTTCGAACATCGAATGTATTAATTCTTTTCATAGTTGCACAGTGTTCCATCCAGTTATCTCTTTCAGTACCAGTGTAGTCACGTTTTACTCGTTTATCGACAATTGCATCTGGGATATCAACATAGATGACCATTGAGAAACCTACAATCTAAAAATAGAGAATATGAAGTTAGATGAAGGTAAAGTCTTACTTATTTCATTTCCATTAGATAATTTTAAACTCTGGATATAAACTTACAATTGCTTCTTCAAATTCTAGAGCTTGTTGGAGTGTTCGTGGAAATCCTTCGATGAGATAGCCACAACACTCAAATACATTTTTACACAAGGTATCTCTGAGGTATTCAAATAGAACTCTCCTTGGAATAAGGGTACCCTCTGATATAACAATATCTTCAAACATACTCCCATATTTCGTTCCAAGAGCAACTTCCTCTCTTATACGAGATAAAATATCAATATGAACGAAATGGTAGTGTTTACATATTCGTGAAATTTGTAATGATTTTCCAGATCTTGGTTTTCCAATGAAAAAAATTACTGGACTTCTCATGGTTCGAAGGATATGACGACACTATACAAGAGCATACAAGAGATATTAGATGGATTATAAAAATTAATTATTATTTTTAATTTCTTTAATTACACTGTCTCTTGTTGGTTGACATTTTTTATAACTCATAGTGTGTCCCATGATTCTGTTCAATTGACTCAAATTCTTGTAAAACAAAAATTTCAAAGGGATCCTTCTTCAAGGGTCTACGCAGAAACGTTGGAAAATGAAAACGTCTGTGAGTGTCACGATTCCTGATCCTGACTTCCAAATCTTGATGTAATGTGTTTATTTTAATAAATTAAAATTAACTCTTTTAAATTAAACAAGGTCTTTTGGCTTTGTAAAAGGTTTCCTAGGAAGCAAGAAAATAATAAGTATCAACAGCGCCTGCGCTGTTCCATTCGATTCTAACCAGGGTTCATGGAGAGCGATTGTTGTCGAGCTTTGTGATTGCTTTCGAGCGAAACAACAACCGCTCTCTAATCTCCTTCTCCATAGTTCAATGACTCTTGATTCTGCTCATAAACAACTGCCCTCTATTGGTGAATTCTGACATGAAAAGAAAAAAAAGGCTAATTTACTAACTTATCTNTGAAAAGAAAAAAAAGGCTAATTTACTAACTTATCTTTAGTGAACTCAGTACATAGGACTTTAAAAGTCAAATCATGTATTAATTACTATGATTTTCATAAAATTAAATTGAGATTGAAATTTCGGGATAAATTAATGTAAAATAGTAAATNAATTAATTACTATGATTTTCATAAAATTAAATTGAGATTGAAATTTCGGGATAAATTAATGTAAAATAGTAAATTATTGTTTCTTTTATGTAATTTTTTGACTCAAAATTATATTTTTCTGCGCATGCCCATAAGTTATTATAAGGATATTTGATTAAAGAAATGATTTGAATTTGAATAAATTTGATAAAAAGTAAAATGTTGAAGAGACTAGAAATGAATTTAGCGAATGAAGATTAAGTTGTTAAAGGAGGTTACGGTACGATGTGTAATTGATAGACTCATCAAGGTTAAAGGTCTACTTTTGAGTGAATCATAATTTTTTCAACTAATAAAAATTAGAATTCTTATAACTACGTAGTAGGTTTTTTATAATCTAAACTTCAACATTAAGTAATCACTTAAAGGCTGTTAAATCAATCTTATTATACCGACGCCGACTTGAAATTTAGGTACTTGAGCTACAAAATTTTATAAGCCTATCCTTAAATTTTAGTCGAAAAGTAAAAAAATTTAAACTCGTAGTCTACAAAATGAAGAATAAATTAAGAAAAAAATTGTTAATTCAATAATAATTAATGTAAGTACCTATGTACTCATTGCCCTCTCATCAATAGTAGTAGAATTCTTCTTTAAAAAAAATTTATGAAATTGATGTCAAATTTTAAGCCCTTTATAATTAAATTAAACTCCTCCTCCTCTTCATTTCCTATAGAAAAGATGTAAAATATTTTCCGGATTCTTTGAGTGAATACCAAAAGTAAGACTAAAGGGTACACTGAATGATTAATGATTTATAAAGTCAAGTCTATTAGTCATCGAATCATAACATTCACATAACATCACTTGACTCTTTCCCGTCAATGGACTATGCATATGACATACACCGGAAATCCGTCTATTGAAGAAAAAAATAATAAAATAAAAAAATAAAAATATATATTTTGTTCAAAATGTATAGAATCTACTCGAAAATATTCTGCACTGCTTTAAAAAGAAATTTGATAAATTATTAAATATTTTATATATATATAAATATATATATATATTTTTTTTAATTAAAAAAAAATATTTAAAAAACTATTTAAAAAAATATTTAAAAATTAAATATTAAAAAAAAATATTTTATTTAAAATATGTAAAGAATAATTTATATTATATTATATAAAAAATGGTAAAAATTTAAACAAAAGAATTAATTCTAGAGGTTGATTTATGTAAAATAGTAAAGGATTCAATTACATTATATATACCTATAGATAACCTCGACCGGAACCGTTAAATGTCAAAAATGTTGATAGCGGTATCCGGTTTGGAAGTATCTCAAGGAGTTCGGTTTATGTCAAAGTAAGTCTATGTATAATAAACATTGTGAATTGAGTCTTTAAAAAAAAAATTTCTAAACCACAAATTTTAAAGGAGAAAAGCTACTATCACGAGTTATATATTGTATATTTATGTAATAACTATTATAAATAAGAAATCAAAAAAAAAAAAACAGAAAAAAAAATAGATCAGATAACCAATATGGTTTTTATAACTGATTATCTCATATCCGTTTACTAAATTATATTCTACATGGTAAAAATTGGGAAAGAAAATCTAGCTAAAAAATCTAAGTAAAGTGTTTAAATATAAAATTAAAATATATAAAAGTAGTATATAAAAATATATAAAAATGTTTAAAAAATTGTATTAAAAATCAAAAATCCTTAGAAAGTGTTACAAATCCTGTTTATAAATGTGTAGAATTTTCAATTTAAATATTGATGGAGATAGTACTATGTATTAGATGATGAAAATAAAAAATTTAATTTTTTTTTGTCACATAATTCCGCACCCTGATTTTTAGGTTATGTAACAATAATAGGTTAAGAAAGTCATTTAAAACTTGGTGATCTTGTTCATTTGAAGTGGTAGACAATAAGACGTCGCCAAATCCAATACATCCTAAAACCTTGACTCCTTGAAACAGTGTTATCAGAAAAGTTTTTTTTTTTTTGAAGGGACCTATCCCTAACAAAACTTGAGCCTTAAATTTATTTATNGAAAATAAAAAATTTAATTTTTTTTTGTCACATAATTCCGCACCCTGATTTTTAGGTTATGTAACAATAATAGGTTAAGAAAGTCATTCAAAACTTGGTGATCTTGTTCATTTGAAGTGGTAGACAATAAGACGTCGCCAAATCCAATACATCCTAAAACCTTGACTCCTTAAAACAGTGTTATCAGAAAAGTTTGTTTTTTTTTGAAGGGACCTATCCCTAACAAAACTTGAGCCTTAAATTTATTTATTTTTTTTTCATTTTCCATAACCTGAAGTTGAAGTTGAACTTTAGGTTAAAATTTTAAGTTCCTTTCTAATATCTAAATAAAAACTTGGATTGTTATACTGTAAAGTTTGATCGATTAGAATAATATTTGTTATCCCTTGTTAGAAAGTCCCTTAAAAATTGATAGTTTGTAAAAAGGAGAGGTTGTGAAATGACCATGTTCAGAATTCTTCTTCAATTTCTTATATTTTCACCAATTTCATTAGCAGAAGGACTATTGGTTCCTTATGAATTTCGTACTTGTGATTGGGATTTTAAAGAAAATCAAAATGATTGTACTACTTACTTCCAATGTAATTTTGGAAGTTATATTCTTCGTCACTGTCCATCAATGCTTTATTGGAATCCCATCATCTCTGCTTGTGATTGGCCAAGAAAGATTCCATCCAGTACTTGCAGAGACCCTACGGAAGAGATCCATGTAGAATCGGAATCTCCTCATCAATCAAACGGTCTTGACTCTTCGTCTGGTATGCCTCATAATACTCGACCTACTATCAGTAAGTTTTCTTCAATTAACCTTAAAAATAGACTATAAAAATTTTAAGTTTTAAGTTTTTTTTAAACAGTTCTAACTGGATGTAATACTGGGACTTTTGCTAAAAATCCAAATGATTGTACAAGTTTCTTTATCTGTAATCATGGGAAATATGAGAAAGGCTTGTGTGGTCCAGGCTTACATTGGAATGCAAAAATTAACACTTGTGATTGGCCAGCAAATGCAAATTGCGTCCAAGGACAAGACAATACTAATCCAGTGGTACCGAGTAAACCGAAGCCGAATCCACCAAAGCCTCAACCTCAGCCACAACCACAACCACAACCGCAAGAACCAATACCAACAACGGTTCCACCTACTATTCAGAAACCTAAACCTGTCCAACCTGTACTTACCCCAGGTACACCGTGGACCTCTGGTAAATCCACATCCAACTAATCTGAAAAATAAGATTTAAGGTTTAAGTAAATGTAAAAAAAATTATATAAATTAACTTTTTAACTGAATTTTTTTTTAGGAAAGAAGCTGATTTGTTATTTTACAGACTGGGCCTGGTATCGACCTCTACCAGCTGGAAAATTCCTTCCCTCTAACATTGACCCAAGTCTCTGTACCCATATTGTTTATGCCTTTATTCTACTCAATGGAAATGACTTTGTTCCTCAACCAGCGGATACTTGGGCAGATTTTGATAATTTCTTTTATCAAAAAGTTACGAATTTGAAATCTACAGGAGTCAAAGTTACACTTGCTCTTGGTGGATGGAACGATTCAGGTGGGAGCAAGTATTCGATACTTGTCAATGATCCCATCAAGAGAGCTAAATTTATTCAGAGTACAATTGACTACTTGAAGAAGTACAATTTTGATGGTTTGGATTTGGATTGGGAGTAAGTTGAAGATTTTGATCAAGAATAATTCTTGATCACTACACAATAATTACTGTAGTATCCATGATTACAAGTTATTTTATTTTAGGTATCCAAAATGCTGGCAAGGGAATTGTAATCAAGGTCCTGACTCAGATAAAGTAGCATTTGGATTGTTTGTCAAAGAATTCAGAGAGGCACTTCCTCCCGGATACATTCTCTCCGCGGCTGTTTCCGCAAGTAAAATCATTGTTGACGCAGGTGCGAAGATAATAATGATTATTTAACAGAACTTTTTATATTTAAAAAAAAAGATGCTTTAATCACCTAATTTTACTAGGTTACGATGTCCCAACTTTGTCAAAGTATTTGGATTATATTGGACTTATGGAATATGACCTACACGGTAAGTATAGTATAAGTATGATTGCTACAACTAAAACTCACATACCTGGGATCTCCATGTTAGGGTTTATGTAAAAATTTTCTCATTGTTATAGGAAGCTGGGATAAGGTCACAGGACACATTGCACCGCTCTACTATACACCAGGGGACATTGATTTTTTGAATATTGACTATTCCGTTAAGCATTGGTTAAAAAGTGGTGCAGCAGTGGAGAAGTTAGTAGTAGGAATTCCGCTCTACGGCCAGTCATTTACACTTGCTTCTGCAGCTTCACATGGACTAAATGCAACAACGTATGGTCCAGGAGAAGCTGGAGAATACACACGCCAAGGTGGTGTCCTCTCCTTCTACGAAATCTGTAGTAAACAGTGGAATGTAGTCCAAGATCCTGCTGGTCGAATGGGTCCTTACGGTTACAATGGGAACCAATGGGTTTCTTACGATGATGTCGCCATGGTTACAAAGAAAGCAGAGTATATCAAAACCAATGGTCTCGGTGGTGGGATGATCTGGGCACTCGACATGGATGATTTTACAGGGTTATGTAATATGGGACGTTATCCTCTCCTTACAGCAATCGCCAATACGCTAAAGATCTGACCCCCCAACTTCCATAAATCTCCTCCTGATTTCAAAAATGTGATATAATGTTAATAACGGAGATATTTTTTCAACAATACATTATATTGTTGAATTTCTTATTTTGTTCGCTTGACACGTCTTTCTTTGATATTGATTATCTCTAAAAAATAAATAATAACAGTTAATTCATTCAATATTAACAAACTGTGTAACGTTGTAACCTGTTCAGAGAGTTATCTTTTACCGGTCAAAGTTGAAACCAAAAAATCATTAGACGCACCAAAGCGGCAAAGAGAGCCTATTTTATTTAGCTTCCAACCACATCCAAGTCGTTGTATCTTCAAGTTTCTTAACTTTGAATAACAATAATTAGAATATTCAGACTTTTAACTGTCAGGGACAAGTCAATGAGATTAAAAATGAAATTATGAACGTATATTAGAAATTCTACGAACATAATTTCTATTTTGACCACAATGAAATGTTGATAAATAGAAAATATAAATTTTCTATGCAAGTACATTAGCTCTTCAGGTCAGTAATAGTTTTCTCCCTATAAAACTGTAGATGAAGGTTAAAATACTTAGGCAAAGAAAATATAATAAATATGACAGAATGAGACAAGGATGGGTTAATGTTTAGTATTGGCACCAGTGCTTTGGGAAAAAAAATAACTTGATGGCCTTCAATCTATTCAATGCCAATCTAGAGACCAAGTCTGTCAAGCTTATTGACAAGACTTGACGTCTCAGCTCGACGAGAGTCTTCTTCAAACTGTGGAGCCATCCAAACCGCTACGTCTCCATCAACGAGCATTTTGGGCCAACTCATTCCTCGTGACAGCAACTTAATATCGATGTAGTTCAAATCATCAATCTAAAATATCAAAATCATCAATCAGAAACAACATACAAAAATTTTTTTTTCTTTTTAAATGGAATATTCAATTAATTGAGTTGAGATATTAAATCTGAGGCAGAAAAATTAACAACATTAACTCAAAAATATATTTTGTCACAAGGTTGCTATAAGGAATTTTGACGTCTTTGATATCAAATGTTTTTTTTGTAAATTTCTCATAGCAACCTTGTTTTTTTTTCAATATTAGCTCTAAAAAATTTAAAATTTATATCAGGAAAGCATCAAACTTAAAATTGAAAGTGACGGACATTTTGTGATAGAAGAGAAATATACGGTTGGGGAAACGCGACATTTTTCTTTTTGAAATTTACTTTTGAACTTCTCATTCTTATAATGCTTATCATGTAGTGGGGAGCTGGTGAGAATGAGAGATTCAAAAGTAAGTTTCAAAAAGAACCATGTCGTATTTTCCCAACCTAAGTCTTACAATATAATAAGAAAACCTACTGTAAAAAGACAACGAGCTTCCACTCCTTTACTACCATTCCGCTCAGCCGCAGTGTCATACTTCCCAAGACGCGCCAATGACTCATTGATGGAATCTGCCCAACGATCTCCACAGGCTTGAATCTCACCGTTGAACTCAAATTGCTTTGGATTAACACCCAAGGCACAACGGTATGTCATTTGAGGAATTTTCAAGGCCCATCCTGGCAAGGACCGAAGCTCCAAGGCTGGTACAACAGCTTTATTCCCATGATCAATAAAACGAATATGACAATTCTTGCCTTCAATTTTCACGATCTTGACACGAGCCCTAATCCAAAATATACATGAAATAAATTAACAATGAATGTAAAATACTTTTTGTGTTGCCTGTCCATCCATAGATCCTATGAAGCTTACAGACCTTTTTTTTTCTTCTACCGCTGCCCATTCCTCCGCCCCCCCCTTCCCCCTCTCCCCCCTGACCTCCATTTCTGCTTCATGTTCGCGAATTATAGCTTGTCATCCATTTTTTAATACTTGGTTAGAGTTTGGGAATGTTGTCCCCTACTTCCATACAATCCTACTGAATAACTTCTCACCATGTGTCTGCATCCACCATTGTACAGCAAACTGGTGTTTGGTTTCTCTTTGGATGATATCCATCCAGACCAAAGGTTCCTTGCCGAGAAATGTCTTCACTAAGCTTTTCCACTACCGTCACATCCTGTTCTCTCATGACGTAAAAATCATTCAAATCGTTCACATGAGCTGTGACCACCTAAAAGAATCTTTGATTTAATTGAAACAACAGGTAATAAATTTCCAATAATCAGTACCTTCCATGTGGCACCCTGAGGAAAGTAAACATCTTTTTCAGCAGCACATATTTCAACTGTTCTTTCTTCTGGATGCAGAAATTCATACTGGGAAAAGTACCCTTCTTTGTTCAATTTAGATTTTCCATTGGGATCCAGCGAATCTACATTACTACATTTCTCGACATTACTACTAAAATCAACATGAAAGGAAGCACAAAATATTCCAATAGAAGTAATTAAGTAGACCTGATATTACAAGAATCTAATATACCTTGTCAGTGGCTGAGCAACTTGACACTTAATTCTAGGCTTTTGAGGTTGTCTAAATCCATGAGTTGATTGTCCTGTGTAAGTTGTTGTTCCACTACAGAACAAAATGTTTTCTTAACTCGAATTGGGCTTGGCAATAACTATAACGAACATTAAACAACTTACCTTGATGCAGCCTGTTTGTACTTTGATTCCATTTTTTCTTTTGGAGTCTTGTTAGCTTCTGAAATTCTTTTCTCTTCATAATCATTTCCCCTAAAAATTAAAAGCATAAATTATATATTCCTAAATATCAAGAATGGACTTTCTCACAACCGACCTTGGTGTAAAATTTTTAATTTGAAACTGCATCTGAGAGTTTGGATGTTCATACTCATGAGTAGGTATTTCATTGAGATTTCTGTCGCTGGAATTGGGCATATAGGAAAGAATTAGTCTACTTAACCTGTCTATGATAAAATTCGAAAGATAAAAAGCTTACCTTAAGGAACCGTACGCAGATTGTAACATACGAATTCCCGATGAAGACATCTCACGTGTAGATAATGAATTAGAGTTAATAAGTGGCATCACAAAGCTCGTGGTTCGCTTCATAAAACGAGGTACTGGCTTCACATAGCGTGTAGATTGCGACGTCACTTCTGATGATGCTTTATGATCCGGGAGTGCAGGTTCAAAGCGTGCAAAAGCCGATCCAACATATGTCGTTGGTTGCATGTCGTCAGATTCTGTCTTCATCTTCGGTTCTGAAAGTGGTTGAAATGCTTGAGTAACTCCCTCTCTGGACATATTGTTACTAGAATTTAAAAAAAAAGAACCAATTTATTTTTCCGCATACTAGAAACGTCAGTAGGATACCCGAATGTTTAAAGTTTTATTTTTCCTGAGTCAGGTTAGTCGTTAAAGGTAAAACCAGCCAAAAAAAAAAAAAAAAAAAAAAAAAAATTGCGGTCGAATGTTGCAAAAATTTCTAGTGTTCAAATTCAAATTTATAATTTTTTTAAATATTCCAGTTCAAACTATTTTTTACATTACTGTTTATCGCCATATCGCTCAGCAAATTAAACCGTCAACGGTGTAACAAAGTTAATTATAACTTACCCAACCACTGATTGCTCAGATTCATAAGTCTCAAAATTTTGTTTTGGAAGAGGTTCAAATGCACGAGTTCCTTTCGCCAAAAAATTCCTTTCGCTAATATAAAAATGAAATAAATGATAAATTATTAATATGTTATATTAAATAAATAAAATCGAGTAACTCCCCTTGATCTTGATTGTTGAGATTGTAATTTCAATTTTGATTTTGGATGTAGAAATTCACGGTTATGTCTCTCGGGAAATTTCTTCTCACTGAATTTAGCATATAAACATTATTTCATCTTTATAATAATAACGAAACACTTTAAAACTCTTACAAACCTTGACACATCTTGAACTGACTGCCAGTTCAATTTTGTTCTTAGTGGTTGAAATTCATGAACCACTTTTCCGATAAATTTTTTCTCGCTAAAATAAAATGAATATACTTATTTCTTTTCTTTTTCTTCTAAATTAATAAATTGTTAAATCTTACTCTGGTCTGTACTTTACAGATTCCAAATTACTTGTAAAACATGGATTTGAGCAAAAAATTTTTCCACATTTGAAACAAAGAAAGAGATTTTCCATTTTTTCGCAGTGACAAGTCACAGCTTGAACATCATGCTCACAGACTCCAAAAGTATTTTCCCGATTCAAAACAGTTTCAAAAGATTTCTCCGAAGTTTTCAATTTATTATTTATATCTTCTTCAGTAACACAATCCCATGTGTCTTTGGTGTCACACACAAATCCAACAAACTCTTTAGGCCTTAAAATGGTAAGAAATAATAAGTTAATTAAAAATTTTAGAGTAGAACATAAAACATAACATAATGTCGGAGTTAACGTTTGCCCTATTTTGGAACATATGAAAATCTAATCCATCAATTTGATTGAAAATTGAAGAGAAAAATAAAATAATACGGACTTACTCAGCTGCACGAGGATTAGCCACCCAATCCTCATCTTCACCAATTATTTTATCCATGTCGACCTTATTTCAACCGTTCCAGTCCCAATTTTCTAACCGAGAGTGATACCTTATTCGAAAATGTCCTGACCTGGACCTTAGGTCAGAGCACATCCACACACGCCACAGTTTCGACGCTCACTATCGATTTGGTTACCAAATTTCTGAAAATTTAAATAAAACTTAGACAAAAGATAAAGGAAGTAAAACGCGCACAATTAAAAAGTAGAGCCCATGGCTCATCGCACGCTACCTTTAGATATGGGCATCAAAAGCAAAACCAAGCCGCTTTATCCACTTATCATAGCCCTGAGCGTCAGAGTTTTTGGTGGGAAAGCCACGGAAAGTTAAAAGTTTAGAAATTTAATTTTCAATTCAATTAGTTATTCTTTTTATCTAATCAATTAAAATAATTGATTAGTGAGTTAGTCGTTATTGGATTCTTGGAATTTTGTCCAACTAAATTAAAGTAAGTTGGTTGATTTAGACCAGAACCTTAACAATATCAAATTCTTAATTTGAATAAATTTTCTGTTTGATTGACATATCACTTGCTTCAATTCTGGCCAATGCCTCTGGATAAGTCATACTAAAAAAATTTTTCGGCACAAATTTTGCAAAATTTGACTTGGCGGTCAACAATGGATGTTAGATTCATAGTTACTTTTAAAAGAATCTTAAGTAAATTGAATTTAAAAAAATAAAATGTTTATACAAAACGTCTGAAAATGAACCTAAAAGTAAATAAAATTATAAATGATTAAAAAAAAATTTTTTTTTTGAATTATCCGAAAACACTTAATAAATAGAAATAGGAAATATAAAATTGAATGCTTTTCAGCAACCTGATTTCCTTCGGTCGATAACTGGACGGTCCCCGTCTTACGCCGGATGTCCTTCTCTGTGGGGAATGGATCATCATAGCAAAAAATTTAGTATCACCAACAAAATGTAATTTAATACATTGAAATAAATAATATTTTCTTTGGCGCCAGATTACCACAGACGGACACATCACCTTTCAAATTTGGGATAAACAATAATCATTGGAAGTTCTATGATTTCCATTATTTTGATTATTAATTTAATATTTATTATTAATTCGATAAAAGGATTCCCTTAATTCACTCAATTACAATTTGTACTAATTAGTTGAAGGATACAATCTACCCATCGATTTCTAGATGGCGAAATGTTGTATTTTTTTTTAAATAAACACTTTAACCTAATATCTGTACAGTTTGCAATACTGTTGAATTAAATCAAGTGGATGACTCGTAATACCTAATAAATTTAAAAATAATTTATTTTTATATTGTCCTATACAATTTCCTATATTTTGCATTACATGACTCTCACTCTGACTATAGTCCAATTCAGAAAAATCAAAGAGTCAAAGTATTGTTCTCCATGACTCTGACTCCCAGATTTTTTGTGAGTCGGGAGTCATTTGATGCCTATGACTCCATCGTATTTATGAGTCAGACTCATAACTCTGAAAGTAGACTCCCAGATATGAAGACATGACTCTTTTCCAACATGCTCAAATGAGCATACCAAACATATTTTTTCTTTTTCACTATTAAATGAATTAAGAAATTTTTAATTTTAGATTATCCTACTAGATTTACTATATTTTGTAATAAGTGACTCCAGAGTCAGAGTCATGACTCTGACTCTCGAGTCCCAAAAATCAAAAATCAAGGTGTGAGAGTCATGAGTCCCAAAATTTAAATAGTCAGAGTCAGTGACTCCCAGAGTCAATGACTCTAACTCAGGCGAAACTAGGAGTCATAGAGAACACAAAGTCAGAGCCATCACTTTAAGAGTCAGCGACTCTGACTCAGGCCAAACTAAGAGTCATAGAGAACAACACCAAGTCAGAGCCATCACTCCAAGAGTCAATGACTCTAACTCAAGCCAAACTAGGAGTCATATAGAGCAACACCAAGTCAGAGCCATCACTCCAAGAGTCAACTTCCAAACTTCAGAGTCATAGTCAGTAACTCTGACTCAAAGGTGTCATGGACAACAACCATAACACTACTCATTGAAACCTCACCCAAAAAAATGAGATGCCCAAATATAAACTCAAAAATTGGTTCAAGGTTGTAGAATATAAAAATTAAAGAACAAGTTTCCCTCTCTTTTCATATTTTCCTCATTTGAAATTATACCAAATAAAAGGTAAAGTGAGACTTTTAAATTTCAACAGACGCGTNTTTTCATATTTTCCTCATTTGAAATTATACCAAATAAAAGGTAAAGTGAGACTTTTAAATTTCAACAGACGCGTACTTAAAATTTCCTTATAGAAATCTCAAAAAATTCAGAACCTGAATTCTAATTAAAATCATCAAAAAAATTTTATTTTCCTAATTATTCTTGTAACTACCAACCACCATTAAAAAAAAATAAAAAAAAAACTTTTCAGAACCTTAACCATTAAAAACTATTAGAAAAAAAAAAATTTTTTTTTCAAAAAGTTATTATTAACCTGACTCAGAGTCTACTAATTCCTTTGAAGTCTTTCAATGAAAAATNTTTTTTTTTTCAAAAAGTTATTATTAACCTGACTCAGAGTCTACTAATTCCTTTGAAGTCTTTCAATGAAAAATTATTCAGTTCGTCAAAATATATATGTCTCTAAAGTTAATATTGGATGTGTACTGTGTAATGTGTTGTTTTCCCTGAGTGATATTCATCTTTGTATCTTACATCATCCTATTCTCCTATGGGGATTGGGGAATCTTTATATTTTTTGTAATTTCGTCTTGGTAGACTATTTTTTTTTTTTTTAAGAAAGAACATGTTCAAGATCCATAGGAAGTTATAAGAATCTTCTACTAACTTTCTTTCTCAGTTTCATTTTCCTATACATTTTTTATTTTTGTAATCAAGACAGAGAGCTTGAGCTAGTAGTTTTTCGGGTTATGTTCCTTTTTTTTTTCCTGCCAATTCAGTATAGTTTGAGTCGTCTTCAGTTCAGTTCCATATTTTTTTTTTCCTTCATTAAGGCTAATAAGACCTTTCAAAATTTAACTCTACTACTACCAACTTTTCACTTTTTATAAACTCAAGGAAAAAGTGTATGTGTATATTATTTTAAATCATTTCACTAACTCTACCATTTATATTCTCATTTCACAAGGATTTTTTGTGGTAAATTCACATCCGGGTTNTAAAAAAAAAAAAAAAATTTAAAAAAAAAAAAAAAAAAAAAAAACCACAAGGAACAAATTCAAAAGATGATGAAAAGTTGGGAAGTACTTTAAAGTATTTCCTTTTCATCGTCTTTGTCTACAATCAGTCATTCATAAATTTTTATACGCCGTCCGAGTGTTCTTTATGAGTATTGAAACAGGGTGTTGAGAAAGAGTCAACAACAGTTCAATTTGGACAAAAAAATTTTTTTTTTTGATTCATTATTCAACTTTTGGATTGACAAAATTTAGTGTATCTTGAGCTTAGATCACTATGTGAAACGGAAGTGAAAAGACGTCGAACGGATCAAAAAAAAATTTTTTTTTTTTTTTTGTAATTTTCAACGTTCCGAAGAAATCTTTACATTTTGTACTCTTGAGTCTTCCTTCATGGGCGTTATAGTTACTCCTGGACCAACTACACATACTATGACAAAAAACTGTACGTTTAATTTTTTTAACTTTTTTATTTATTTTGTTTTTTTAATAATTTAAGCAATCCCTTGAGCTATGACAATGATTTTAGTTACTCTTTGAATCCTATTTTTTATTGGTAAATCAATCAAATTTAGTAAATTTGAGTCAATAGAGAGAATTTTCTAAGTTTTTTTTTAATTTTTTCAAAATGAATTTGGAGAATAAGTATTATTTTTATTGTAAAATTAATATTCTGAGATTATCTGATCAAAATTAGAGAGTGAGTGGAGGGTTAATTGATAAATTTATGTAATCACGAATAACAAAAACTGAAGGAGTTTATGAAATTTTTTTTATCCGTCCGTTAGATTCATGTTAAAAAAAATCCTTCTTGGGAACAGATTTTTTTTTTTTTTTTTTTTGTAATTATTGCAACAGACTAAAAGTATTTTCATTGGAATTGTTTGATTTCATTCGTAGAAGTAGAAATGTCTTTGGATGGAAGTATAATAGAGTTTTCTTAGAATAATTCGTTTGTTATTGAATAAAATAAATGTAAAACCTTGAGAATTTTTAGGAAAAAGTATTGAAAATGTCATACAACATAGTATGAAATGATGTGTTGATGTTAAGCCCTATTTACACTTTCAATACTATAGAGTAATCAAATTTCATCTGGTTAGTCAAATTGTTAGGATTTTTTTTTCTTTTACTCCACTTGAATAGAACCGAAATTTGTTGAACCAATTCAGAAAAAATATATTATTTTTTTTGCCTGTCGGAATTTTCTGAGAAGTCAACGTCAAAAGTCATAGCTTATAATAACTTTGCCAGAAAGTTATTACTAACAGAAAAAAAAAAAATATTATAAAGGACAAATTGTTAGAGTCCAAGGTGGAAATGGTGGAAATTTAAATTTTGATTGATGTTTTGTTTAAACAACTTCAGGAATGCTAGGTAACTCAAAATATGTCTATTAATTTGAGATAAGTAAAATTGTTGTCAAGAAAAATTTCATTTACAAATATATATATACTTCAATCCTGTGTTTCGGGTCGGTTAGGTTCAGGTTAACATTTTTATAAAATATTCTTTGTTAACCTAAATTATAAACCCCCTAAAGACTAAAGAAAGCTTATTTTTGAACCACTGTTTAAATGATTTCAAGAAAATTCTCCAACTTTTACTAAAAATTGGTATACAGGAGACTTGGCAAACTATGAAAAGTTACAAAATAATATGAAAAGTAAAGGGATTGGGTTGATTGGGTTGGATTGGGATTGGGTTGAAGGGAAAACAGTTATATAACTAATAAAACATGTTCATTGATAACTTAAGTCGGTCAAAGTAAAGCGAGATTCCTGATGCTCTTTTTAAGCTTAAATGTGGCAAGTTTTTTTTTTAAACATCTCGCGGGATTTTTAAACCTAAGATAAGAACCTAAAGGGAAATAGAAATAACTCACAGAGTGTATCAGCTACCGCTATCTTACTTTTACTGTTAAGTTTCCCGCTCAATTATTTTTAAATTAGCGGGATAATTTAAATTTTCTGTACCAGTTTTGAAGATACTAAAGTAGAAGATAAGTACAGTGTGAGTTTTTTGGTCGGAAACGCACAGAACTGATTTACGTTACCCCCACCCATTCCAATCATCATGCATGGGCATATGAGTTTGCGCTGTTTTATTAAGTGTATGGCATATTTAATTTAAAATACCGCAAGATAACAGTTACAATGAATGTTGTGATATGTATCATTTGTTCAAAATGCCCTCCGTCCATCATTGAACAATGATTTCAAAACGAAATATAAACGAACAATAAAACCAATTTGAGTTTAAAAAAAAAATTTTTTTTATATCCTTCTAGAATTTTGCGATAACTTCAAAACAAAAACAGAACCCCAACAATTTGTACACTACTCTCGAACCAAATAGCATTGAGCCCTCAGCGGGATGCATATATTTCAATTCTCCAAACAAATATTGTAAGATTGGAGTGGTGTGCGGCAGTTATTCAATTTTTTATTGATTATAGCTTAAAATTTGAAATGATACCATGCGCACATCTCGCAAAAAAAAAAAAAATCTCGCGGCGAGAACTTGGAGGACTCAATGCTATTTGGTTCGAGAGTATATGGGCATTGTTGAGGATAATTCCATACTCCAAAAGATCAACAAGTTAGCAACAATTTTAAAGTTTTCATTTGTATTTTTATCATTTACTAACGACACCAAACCAAAATTCTGATGACCATGTTTGATATAGGTTGTTAGGGGTAATGTAAATCAAGTCTGTGCGTTTCTGACCAAAAAAATTCATACTATTATAGTGAAGATTTATTTTGAAACAACCTGTATTTCTCCCATCTACAGTACTACCATAAAATAATTTTGAACAAAAATTTTGTGACTTGTCTTCTTCAACCTCATTCCTGCAGTTGAAATTTAAATAGCCTGACATAAAAAAAAATAATAATAATAAACAATATGGCTACAGGTGCCAAACAAACTGGAGAAATTTGGTAATTTTTTTAACCTCAAATTGTACAGAGAGAGGTTTTAGTCATCAAAATTGGCAAAGTTTGGCTCATATTTCAGTTGAAGTGTCTCTGGTTCTGGAAGTTTTGAGTCATTTAGGGTCTGTCTGTGCACAGTGGTTGTAATGAAGTATATAATATATAAAAAAAAATGGATTCTATAGGTAAGGATTTTTAATATGGAGTACCAAAATTAGAAGCCGGGTGTTTTGTCATAGTGTTATTGGCCTTCGTTCAGCTTTCTCTCATTCAGACAACCCTTCTCCTCCTCATCATCCCATTGCAATTTTTAATCTAATTCCAGAAAACTAGTCAGGAAATATTTTTGGCAGAGGACCATAGGTTGCCAGATGCCGAAATTCAAAAGTTGGATGAGTAGACATGGAAGGTTGGGGAAAATGTTGAGAGTCTTAGCACTAGGTGCTACTTATGTCTCTAACCAAAAAAATTTACCTTCAGAACAGTCTACATTCAATATAAACTCATTCATCCTGACATCAAACGAACTAATTTTGAACTTTTCTAACAGAATTTTCTAATAATATTATTCATTTTTCTACTTACTAAAAATAAAATACCATTACAAAATAAGAATTTCAATAAAATTGACAATTACTTCAACTATTGAGTTTAGTGTTATACACTCTGTCCATAATTTTTAGAGTCATTGGGGTTTTTGGTATAACTTATGTAAAAAGTGAGGAAATTGAATAAAAAAATTTACAGAGTATATGAGTCAAATAGATAGGAATAAAAAAAAATTGTGTTGCTTTAGAATTTCTGGAAATTAAAAAAAATCTATGGAGAAAGTAAAATATTTAAAGTGAAAAGTTGTAATAATTTTTGGAGTCAGTTGATGAAAACTGAAAATTTTGTGGTGAAAAAAAATTTCTTTTTAGGTTAAATACATTGGTAGGATATTAACTCGATATTATGGAATAAAAATTAAGTAAAACTTTATATGATTTAATATGCAATAAAACAAATATTTTTTTAGCAAAAATTAAGGTCAAAATGCAACTTTTTATACAGCGCGTCTACAAATAGTAAAGGCTATGGGAAGAGACTTTTGCTGGAGAAAGCAGTACCTTTGTAATTGATGGTGAAACAGTATTTTAACTGGAATTTTTTTCGTACAAAGTATTAGAAATTTCAGAAAGACCATCCAAATGTAGTGGAACAACGTTAAAAAATCAAGGCTCTACAATTACTTGAACAAAAGTTATGATTTTTTTTAATGAAATTCTTGGATGTTATTTTGAGACAATGTACTAAGAGATGAGCGTTTCAAAAGAAAATCCNAAAAAAAAACAATTTTAATTAACAACTTTCTGTATAAAAGCTTAATCTCATTTCTCCTACAAAGGACAAAGGCCAAAAGTCACTTCCCTATGAAACATAATTTATAGTCGTACTGTATACAAGAAGCTGTAAAGATGTTCTAGTCAAGTCACGACACTTGAAATCCTACAGAACAATCGTGAAACCACTCTTGAAGCCATGTCACTAACTGAAGAGATTGGTATAGATAAGAGAAAGTTAACCACTGGTCAATAACTAACGAAATATTATCTGAAATGACAAAATATTATGCCAATATAATCGAAAACCATCTGTACTGAACAAAATTTCACTTAAATTTTAGCATTCTAGACCACATTTCGATACTTATAACCAATGAATAAACTTTTCTCTTCGTATGACTAATTCCTTACAGTTGGTAACATGACTTCAAATGTAATTTCATGAATGTTCTGGTGGACTTAAAATATCAGGACTTGACTACACTATTTTAATAAAGTATCTGAATATCAGAAGTTGTATTTTAAACCTTAATTTTAGCTGTGAAATTTATTTTATTCCTTGATTCTCATAAGATATGTTCTAAAAAATTTTAATTTTAGGTTTTGTTTCTTGTTTAAAGCAAGTCGTTCCTGTAAATTCAAGTAATTTTTAATAGAATGAAATAATATGTTCATTTCCCTACAGATTCACCTCAGTAATTCGGCTACACCAACTGAAAATACGATTTGACCTCCGCCTCAAATAATTACATTTGTGTAAAAAAATTTTGTAAATTCCTATTTTCTTTTTCACCTAACAACTTTATCATATCGAGTAGGCATGCAAATGAGCCGAGCAAACCGAGTTTANACCTCAGTAATTCGGCTACACCAACTGAAAATACGATTTGACCTCCGCCTCAAATAATTACATTTGTGTAAAAAATTTTTGTAAATTCCTATTTTCTTTTTCACCTAACAACTTTATCATATCGAGTAGGCATGCAAATGAGTTTATTGTTGGCTCGGCTCAGCTCGCTAAAATTTCAACTCTCAGTTCGGCTCACGGCTCGCATGAGTTGGGAAATATCAGCTCGGCTCATTTCTCAACTCGCACGAGCAGCTCGCAAGCCGACTCGTGAGTCATAGTTTAGTTATATTCGAAAATTATTTTCTACTTCGACGTTGTCGTTACAAAAGTAGACTATGGGGAATATACAAAGATATTCGAGAATGCCACATATCCTACGTAGACGTTCTATTCACCATTTGGTGAATAGAACTTTTTTCAGAAAACAATCGGTTAAAACAAAGTACGTTGTACGTCTAATTTTGTTCTTGTAAACAAAAAAAAACAGATGAACAGATTAGGCAACAGTTACTGACATTATTTAAATTAATGAAATTCAATAATTTTTTGTACAGACTGAGCCAAAAATGCCTTGATCTGTAACATAGATTCAAGCCAAATTAACAAAAGTCAATGAGTTGACACATTGTCTATGAAACAATTAACTAAATGGTAAAACTAATGGCGTTATCCTTTCGACGAAGTTAATAGGTTATTTTTCATACCATATAATAGTAAATTTAAGCAATTTACTTAAAAATTTTAACCCGAAATTTTGGCGAGCTAGCTCACGAGTTATTCCCGTTACTCGAGTGAGCCAATGCTCCAGCTCAGCTCGGCTCGTGGCTCGTCTATTTACAAATGAGTTGAATTATCTCAGCTCAGCTCGGCTCAAACTCGACTCGCTCGTTTAGCTCGGCTCGTTTGCAAGCCTAATATCGAATTATACTTATTTTTATTCCATAATATCTAGTTAATATCCTACCATAGTATTTAATCTAAAAAAAATACGAAAATTTTATCATAACAAACTTTTTAATTTTCACCAATTTACTCCAAAAATTATTACAACTTTCTCTAATATTCTTAAATTTCTAGAATTTATAGACCAACAAATGATATTTTATTTCTATCTATTTCACTCATCTACTCTGCAAATTTCAATCAATTTTACCTAACAACACTTTTAACATTAGTTATTCAAAAAAAAAAAAAAAAAAAACCCACTGACTCTAAAAATTCTGGACAAAGTGTATTATAATGGAGTCTAATACTTATTCCATTGATTGAATTGATTGAAATATAATTATTTTTAGTTGACGCAAATGCTCAATTTATATGAATAGAGTTGATTAGCATAGTGATAAAAAAATAATAAGTATTCAAATTGAAAGGTTTGATAAATAAAAATTGAGGTATTCTTTTGAATATAATAGAGTAGGGAGGTTTAGATGACATGAATACTGAGTAAAAATCAAAAGTAAATTGAAGTAAGTTGAAATTAGTTTAGTTGAATTTGAGGGTGGAGTCAGTGATTGTATGAGTTATAAGAGATGCAATGTTTGAATGTAGCTCATCACCTGTTGCTAGCGCTTTCTCCGGAGAAAGCATCCCTAATCAAACCACAAATCGGAGAATCAGTCAGTAGAAACGGATGTTAGAAGCAACTACTACAATATCAACTTTCTCTTTTTTTATATCAATTCACACCTTTTCTACACTAATTTATTCACTATTGAAGTTATTATATTGAACAGAAAAAATAAATTTTTTTTTTTTTTTTTTTTTGAAAATCAATTTACACTTCAAATCTACTGTCAAAAATTAAAAACTAAAAAAATATAATTTTTAATTTTTTTTTTGCGATTTCTGCTCTTAAATTTTATATTATATATATACATATAGATATGTATATTTTTCTGGTTAAACTTAAGTTCTCAAATCTAATGACATTATGAGTATTTTCAGAAACTTTTTAGGAAAATGTAAGTTTATATATTTAAATCACTACCAATTTACTTATTATTTTATAATTTAAGGTGGTAATAATTATCTAATATTAAGTTGGTAATAATTATTATAATTTCTGTAACAGACGGTTTCTTTTGATTTAAAAAAATAAAAAATTTTTTATTATTTAGCTGTCTTACGACTTAAAAAATGAATTTTGATTTCATTTTTTTTTATTAATAAATTTAGGTTTATTTAATTTTTTTTTTTTTTTTTTTTTTTTTTTTTTGATAAATTTTGAAAATGAAATAAGATTTTAATATGTTATTGGTGGTAAATGGAAATGGTTTTTATACAGTTATAATATGATTTTCAGGTCTTGGTGGAAATATGGACAACAATTATTCATCAGACATTGTTTCAATTGATTCACCAAGCTCTGGAAACTCTGTTTCAACCATTCATCATGTCATAAGTAATTTTAGATTTTATAGTTTGTTATTTTAAATTTTTTTTTTTTTTTTTGTTTGAGTTTTAAGTAAATAATGTGTTCAGATCAAATTATTACTGAGAACACAGATATCAGGGTGATAAGGATAAAATTTTTTTTTACCTTTCTCCACTTTCTCTACAATTAAAAAAATACAGGGTCATTAATATGTTTTTCTGTACCATCTTTCTCCATTTTTATTGTAGCTCCTCCCAATTTATGTTGTCGACGAGACATATTTGTGTTTATAAAATCAAAACAAAAAGTTTTTCTAGTGAGTATAACGGATTTTCGAATTTTGTATGAGAGATAGTTAGTTGAAAGAAAAAATTCAAAATTGAGGAATGGAGTATGGTCCCTTTGGATCTACTGCACCTCACTCAACAGACAACATGTCAACCCCTCTCTGCACTGCTCCACTGTGCATGTCTAATCAAAACAGGTGTTAAAAAAAATTTTTTTTTTGTTTTGTCTCAAGATACGACATTTTTTTTATGCTGAGAGGTGGTGAATTGAGAAAAAAATGATATCGAGACTTGACACCTGTTGATATAACTTTCACCTTAGTCAACAGAGAACCTACGGACTCTTCTGTCTTCTTCTTTATTTTACTACTCTACTTCGTACTACTTATTCCTTATTTTTTCTACCATTATGCCATTGTTGACTATAAATTTTGAACTAAAGAGGCTTTATTTCAAAATTTGGAGCCTTGACATAGAAAAATGACGACATATGAAAATACAGTTTCTATAGGGTGCAAAGAAAAAAACTTAATGACCCTGTACATACAAAGTATAACAGTGGAATTGTTATAAATATATTTTCTGGTATAATAANAAAGGGTGCAAAAAAAAACTTAATGACCCTGTACATACAAAGTATAACAGTGGAATTGTTATAAATATATTTTCTGGTATAATAACCCGAAAAGATTGTTCATTAGGCCTAGGAGATTTAAAAAAAAATACAATATTAAAACCCATCCATGTAGTGAACATCGATTAAAGTGTACCAATTTTCACAATCCTGTAGGGTATTTCAACTTATAACACTTCAAGGTCCACTTTATTGTAGACATATGAATCATAAACCAAAAATTCATTGTTAAAATCTAAAAAATTGAGTTGTGAATTTGAAAAAAAAAAATCTAATAATTTTGGTTAGGTAACTTCACTTCACCAACTCTGTGGTATGTACTGCATTAACTCATTTCCATGAAAGTGGGGAAAGTGTAGAAAAATTTCGTATCAATTACCCTGTATTTTTATTTTAAAATTATAATTCAAAAAAAAAAAAAAATTTTTTTTTAATTAATTAAATGAAATCATTGTCAATGCTCATAGGGATGGTTAAACAGTTTGTAAAATGTAACAGAAAATTGAACAACAATAATAATTAGGTTTTATTAATTTAACATTATTGAAAAATTATTCTCAATTGTGTCCTTGTCGTGGGTTAAATACCAAACCACTCTACACTCCACACTCCACTAAGCTTCCTTTTTCAAAAACTAAATAATATTAACTAAATTTAAGTATTTATATTATTATATTATTTGTAAAAAAAAAATTATTTTTAAAAATTCTACCAGGGTAACAATAATTAAAAAAAAAAGTCCTTGTATATAAGTATATATATATATTATTTTTTTTTCGGTCTGCTGTATGTATCCAAGTCTGACGGTCCCCATCGCATCTTCTGTATTTTTAAACAAAAATGAAGACAACTCTCGAAGTTAAGTTAGAAATAAACTCTTCGAAGAGTTAAAATTAGTTTTTTTTTTTTTTTTTGTTACATATCCGCTAAGAAGCGTCTTCCACGGTTTTTTCTCCCTCTTGCTCATTTCGGTTTGATCCGAATCGGAATCCACGGAATCTTTTGAAAAGAACGAGTTCAGTTTCCCAACAAACTTCCGCCTTTGTAGACGTAGTACTTAATTCATCTACAATTTTTTTAATATTAACTACAATTTTAGTAGTTAACTTAGCTACAAACTACTTCTAGCTAGACACTTCGACAAATCAAAAAAAAAAAAAAAATTTTTTTATTCCAAAAAAAAATTTTTTCCAAGCATTTCAGAGTTTTAGCGTCTTCATTTCTTCAAATTTTTACCTAGTCATCTCAAATTTAGACTTAAATTAATAACAAAAACTAAGGAAAAACGAATAGTTAATTGAAATTTTGATGACCCAGTTGAAGAGGTCTGAATCCAAATAATTGGTGGTGAAATTGGATGCTCATGAGGTCATCAAGTGAAAGTTTTTTTCTTTTTTGACTTAACTGTAGAATCTCTGTCCATTTCCCGTAATATTCCAAAAGAGTAATAAGATCAGGTGAAAGTTTTTCATACATGAAGTTTTTTTTGCCAAGTATTAGCTAGAAAAAAGATATTTTTAGTTGATTGTTTTTCAACTCCTTTGGATATCATCCGTCTTACAGATTGGAATGTTTGAAGTAACCTAAAACCTTTGTTATTTCCCATCATTAAATTCAAGAGTGGACAACAACATTATGGTCAAGATTTTCCAACTATGACAACCAAATTTCTATTGGATAAGTTCAAAACACAACTAAAGACAATTTAAATGAATATCGAACTCATTTTCATTCTCAAGTATCATTTCATCAGATATCAGACTACTCAATTTCAACACCAACCAAGTATGATGAATTATCTGAAAATATTAGTAAAAAGTTGGAAAAAGTCGGTGATCTTAAGGTGACTTTGGAGTCTGGACCATCTTTTTAGACATGAGAATGAATATAGTAATTCATTACTAAAAGAAATGGATCAACAGTCTTTACATCGAAAAGTTCGAAGATCATCAAGTCGTAGTCCATCACTTACTCGTCGACCATCTCTCAAAGATAAATCAGGTACAACTGGAATTAGTAAATCAAAAAAAAAAAGTAGTGGAAGTAAAAAAGAAAGATGGCTTCTTACAAGAAAAACTTGGAGATATATGTCAGATGCTGTAGGAAGTCTATTACCTGAACATAAAGATAAAAGACGAAGTACAAGTCCAATTGGACAACCATCAACAACAACATCATCACGACGTTTGAGTTCTCCATCAAGTACACCAGTAACACCAACAACTCCGCTACCACTTGTTCTACCACTTCATAGTCATTCAACTGGAATTGTACCAGCTGGACATGGTTATACTTGTGGAATTGTTCCAGCTGGACATGGATATAGTCATCATTCAATACGTCCTCAAGCATGGCCATTGTATTCACCCCTAACTTATACTGAAACTTCTCTAGGGAAGAGAGGTAGTATTACAAGATCTAGTATTTGTAGTGGAACAACAGATGTTGTTCCGTTGGAAACTGAAATTGAAATTGAAACTGAAACTGAAATTGAACCAGACATTCCAGCATTGGAAGACCATTTTGAAAATATTTGTAAAAAAGAAAAAAAATTTCTTCTTTGGAATCGTACAAGATCTAAAGGTCTTTCAGGACCATCACTTCGTGAATTTAAATTAAAAGAACAAGATAGTAGAACAAGAACTCCATCAACATCATCAATAGTAGGACGAACTGGAACACCAGAAACACCTCAAATAACTGAGCATGAGCAGAAAGAAAATCTTCTGGAATATTATTCTCCTGAAGAAGATTTAATGGATGATTATGAAGACTATGAGCCTGATGAAGAACAAATGACTGTTCGTGAATTTCCACAACGAAAAAATAGTTCCAGTGCTTCTTCAGTTGTATCATTGGTGAGTGGTGGACTTTCATTTTTTCGTCCTTCTCAACCTCCATCACAACCTACTTTGTCACAATTTTTTTCATCACCATCATCAGCATCAGCATCAGCATCAGCATCAGGTGATAGTGGATTCTTTGTTACTTTAGTACACGGAGTACAAAAATACTTCCGAAATATAGGAATCCAGACTGATCCTTTTCCAGAAGAAATTCTAATTCGTCTTCGTCTTCAATCAGTACGAGAAGAACAACTTCAACGACAAGAAGAACAGAGAATAGAATTATCAAAATTAAAAAATCAATCAAAAATTCCAGAAAATGAAATTAAATTAGATGAAAAGGAACCACAAGGTCTTGAGTCTCCATCTTCTGAATCTCTTGATCTTAAAACTCTTCCTCCATCAGAAAATTCAATCATTGGTACTGAAATTGATAAAAAATCTGAAGAGTCTGGATATTCTTCATCAATTAGTGATACTGTCATGCGGTATTTGAGAATGGTAAGAAAAAATTCAAAATCTGATACTAAAGAAACAATCGATAAATTTAAAACTGTTAACTATGATCGTTCACTTCGGTACATAAAATCAAAAAATGTTACTGTTGAAGAAGCCCTTGAACATGAAAAAAATAAAGCACTTCAGGCACAACAGAAACAAGAGAAACAGATTCCTGTTGATGAAGGGACGATTTTGAAGAATCAAGGAAATATCACTACTTCAATAATCAAAGATACTGAACAAAGTTTGACACCAATAAAACTTATTCCAACAAAAGTGAAAGGACAAAAAAAGACTTCAACAGTACCTAAAACAATCAAAAAATCTAATAAAGAAGTGATTGAAAGTGAAAAAATTTCAATAGGAATACCTTCAACACCAATTATTGATCCTTCTCCAACATACTTATTAGTTGGAGAGTATTTATCAAGTCCAGAAGTAACAGAAGTATCAACCCCAACGACCATATCTCCACCTCCAACTTCAGAATCATCACTATCACCACCAATAGAATTCATTCCACTTCCATCAATTGGAGTTCAAGCTGGTGAGTCATTGATAAGATTTCTTAAAAATCTTAATCCAATTCGTAAATTTAGTGATTTTTCTTCTTCTTATTCATCATCTGATTATACTGGTGATGGAATGAGTCCTAGATATTCTATTGCCACCGGAAGTGAAGGATCATCTGAAATATATACACAACAATTACACTTGAGTGATAGACATAGTAATAGTAATAGTAGTAGTCATTACTACAGTGGAATTTTAAATCAAGATTATGGAAGACAAGTGACACCAGAATTTGATGATATGTTTACTTTCCATCATCATTCACCACAATTAAGAGATTCAACAACATCTTCAATATCTCCTTCTACTGGATCCAATTATATTGGATCAAATATAACAGTCCTTAAGAAATCTTCTAGTGCACTCCAAATTCGAACTACAGGTTCATTAACTTCTGTTTCACCGACATATTTATATTCATATTCTGGAGATCATACTCAAGGGTATACTTCAGGATTAGGGAAATCTTCTTCCTCTTCCTCTAGTCCTACTACACCAACAATATCTCCTAGTATACTTACTAAAGGACTTTCAAGTTCTAATCCTCTTAAAATTTCTTCTTCCCGTCACATTCCGTCCACATCAGGGCCAACATATCCGTCCTATACGAGCAGTGCTGCTCATTTTTTGAATAATTTGAGAGGTATTAAAGGAAATTCATCAGTACAGACACAATATTCCACATCTACCCCAAGTGGAGGAAGTGGTGGGGGTAGATTTGCTGAGAGTATTTCTAGTTTCATTAGTAAACATTCTGTGATAAGTAGTAGTAGTAGTAGTGGGAATCGATCAAAAAATGAGGGTGGGATTAGTTTTAAAGGAAGCTTAGTAGGAGATGGTAGTAGTGGGAAAGGTCACTCAACAACATATTCTACATCTGATCCGACTTCATCTCAATCTTCTTCTTTAGTCATGCAAAAATCAAAATCATCTTCCAGTGTATTTCATCCTCATGGATCTGGTGAAAAAAGAGGAAGTACTTCATCGACTGGAGGACTTACACCAATTCCTTCAACCACTTCCACTGGAACAGGAAGTAGACTTATGTCCAAAACAAGAATTTTTAAAACTAGATCTAAAAGTACTGGACGAGCGACCCCAGCATGTAGTTGGACTCCACAGGTATATAGAAAATTTAATTATAAGAATAATAACTTCTTCTTCTAGAAATTTCTTCACTCTTCTTCTCTTCAGGCAGTCTTCTTCTTCGTCTTCATCTTCATCAGTCTAAACTGTTTCTTTTTTTTTGGTTTTGGTTTTGTAGGGTAAATGTACATGGACAAGTTCTAGTGGACGACAAGTAACACTGGAATCTGCAACAGTTCTTAGTATGAGTGAAAAAGAATTGGAAACACTTCAGCAAGTTGCTTTGGCCAAACTCCAGGCACTGAACTTGGGCGTTGAGATCAAAATTCCTCGAGGTAAATCTTCTAAAAAATTTTCCGATCACTTTGTTTTAGAGAAGAGTTTTTTAATCGTTTGAGCTCTTGGAGAGAAATATGTTGCCGGTGTGCCAAACAGATGCATTGCATCGAAGCAGTAGTGGATTTCCGTTGTCTCTACAACTCTTCAGCATACTTCCCTTTCTGAAAAAGAAAAATTTTTTTTTTACTTATTTTTTATTTATTTAGCACATGAGCTAGATGACTTCTTCTCCCCGTGTCTCTTCCATTTGCAAAATGACGTAAAAAGTATTAGACAGAGAGCCCAAACACTTTATATATTATTACCACGGATGACCTTGACTGACTGGGGTTATGTATTCCGAGTTAGTCTATATCCATCCGTAGATTTTTTTAGATTTTAATGGATATTTATTAATAGAAATATTTAATTGGATTTATTGTCTTAGTAATTATGGTATCTAATATAGTATGGTTACCATGGAGATGGATCATTTTGCTAATGGAGTAACTCATTCCATTTACATGGTTACCATGGAGATGGATCGTTTTGCTAATGGAGCAACTCATTCCATTTACATGGTTACTATCAAGGTTGCTATGAGGAATTAATCTAAAATGACTAAATAGCCATTTTAGATTAATTCCTCATAGCAACCTTGGGTACTATAACAACCAAGACAATAAGTAGGTAATACAACGGTTTATTTTTTTCTCGTGAATTTCATAGGTATGTCGGGATTTGAGCATAAGACTCAATCCCCAATGACAATTACCTGGCAATGAATGACCAGGAAGGAGAGTTTCGGAGTTGTATTGAGATTGAGAACAGGATTTCACAGATCGGCTCTTAGCACAAATGGTAGTGCGTTGGGTCCGGAATACCCAAGACGTGGGATCATACCCCATCAGAGACCAAATTTTTGTGGCAATCCCTGTCTCAATCTCAAAGTGGCGGGTCAGCCCCGACAGGTATCAAAAGTCAAACAAAAAAAATTGGCTCTGACATGGCGGCTCTAGGGTTTAGTTCTAACGATTCTTTGAAATAAAAGTCTGGATGGATAGGTGCACCATGGTCGGTTAGTTTTAACCGGCGGTTAGAGAAAATTTAATCATTGATTATATATTTTAATTGGAGAAAATTGAGGAATTAATTTTAACTACCTAGATTAATTGACAGAGGGATACTTGTAGTTGACACTTGTAAATCACTACTACTAAGTCGCTAGATCGAGCGGTCATTGAGATAATTAAGTTTGAAGTTGAAACTAGTTGGGATTTTAACCGACGGTTAACTAACCGTCGTCGGTTGCTTGGTGCACCTTACCATGAAACTAAAAATCCGCGGTAACTAATTGGTTCCTATGGATTTTTTTTAACACTACTTCTGTTTACTTTTTCTTTCTTTTTTCTTAAAACCTCCTACAGTGTCAAACAAGACACATGACATTCCTTTTTGTATTAATTTTTTTTTTTTTAAATGGGTCACTAGGAACCCCAATTTCCCACCAATGTCTTCATTGACGTCAGCCGCAGCCTCCATTATGCACTCCACGCGCCTGAAATGCGTATAATTCTAAACAACCAATCATATCCATCCATTCTCACCAAACCCTTTTTTTAATAAAAATTTCATTCTCTAATTGTAAATATTTTCAACTTCTTTTTATACAAGTTTGAAAATGCTATTAACCTTTACTATAGAAAAGTCTTGTGGGAAAAAAAAAATAATTTTTTTTTCTCTTTAAGATCCAAGAACGAGGTGATAAAAGGAAAGAGTTTTAGAGCAAGTTGTTTTTTAAACAATTAAATGTTTATTTTTACAAGGTTTCTAAATTGAGTATCTGGATCTTCTGTTTGTATTTTAACATCTTTACTACGTGTACCCACTTTCAGCGTACAGGTGAAGTTGTTAGAGTTGTGGGCGTCTGTGGAATGGAAACTTTAGCTTCCTTAGTAAAAAAAAAAAATAGGGAAATCAGAAGATTTTTTAAGTCAAAATTATTTTGAACAAAAATAAAAAAAATTTTTTTTTTTTTTTTTTTACTTAAGATTTGAATTTAACCAATTAATTTTATTTTTTAGAGAAAGTTGTCCATAATCAGAAACCGAAGCGAAGACCGTATTTACTGAAAAAGAAAGCTTTGTCTACTGGATTCTTTGATACTGGAAACAAAGACGGACAAGGTACTACTAATAACAATTATCTTTAGTTCATATTAGCTCAATTAACTACAAAAAAAAAGTTTAATTCAAATACGTCATTTTTGACTTTTTTTGAAAGTAAATGTGATTTTTTTTTTTTTTTTCATAAAAATTATTTGAGAAGTAATCAGATAACNTCTTTGATACTGGAAACAAAGACGGACAAGGTACTACTAATAACAATTATCTTTAGTTCATATTAGCTCAATTAACTACAAAAAAAAAGTTTAATTGAAATACGTCATTTTTGACTTTTTTTGAAAGTAAATGTGATTTTTTTTTTTTTTTTCATAAAAATTATTTGAGAAGTAATCAGATAACTTTGGCACCGATTACTTTCTCCAGCAAAAAGGCATAGGGCCAAAACTGAACTTCCTTATCGTTCATTTCTAAATGACCTGTGAATTTGCATTCTGCAATGACGCAAAACTGGTGACATCGTTAAGAGTCCTTATTCTGGCAGCAGACATATTGAAATCTAGTCTGTTCTACAGTGTATCTCGATTATAGAAATTGAATATTTTGTATTCATACACAGTCGTCCAATTTATAATCCTCCATTCTTATGAAAAACGACATTCATTATCATTATATAAACTAAATTATTAAAAGTGCACTTTGTTTATAAAATTTGTCCGTCGTTTGTATTCTGAGTTTATAAGCAAGGGGTCTTATAACGGATATACGATCGGACTGCTCTTATAAAAACCGTGGCCTCCTTATAAAGGAGGCTATGTTTTTTTCTTTATTTTGGTTAGATTTTGAGAGTTTGAATAGACCTTGTAAAATAAAGTGTTACTAAAATAAAATGCCACACGCATTTTTCCTTTTCTTTCACTACAAATCATTAAATTATAACAAAAAAAACTCTTTCGGGAATTGATAATATAAAACGTGAGGTGGATTTGGGGTTTTTCTATATCTTAAACCTAAGGAAACCTCACAATTTAATGGGGAAATTTCGCCATTTAATAAGGAAACCTCATCAACTTCTCAGTAAACCGCACCATCTAATGAGGAAACCTCACCATCTAATGAGAAAACCTCACCATCTAATGAGCAAACCTCACCATCTAATGAGCAAACCTCACCATCTAATGAGGAAACCTAAACTTATGAGGAAGTTGATGAATCCNAAACCTCACCATCTAATGAGCAAACCTCACCATCTAATGAGGAAACCTAAACTTATGAGGAAGTTGATGAATCCTCACCAACTTATGAGGAAACCTCATCAACTTATGAGGAAACCTCATCAACTTATGAGGAAACCTCATCAACTTATGAGGAAACCTCATCAACTTTGAGGAAACCTCATCAACTTATGATGAAACCTCATCAACTTATGAGGAAACCTCGCCAACTTATGAGGAAACCTCATCAACTTATAAGGAAACCTCGTCAACTTATGAGGAAACCTCATCAACTTATGAGGAAATCTCATCAACTTATGAGGAAACCTCATCATCTAATGAGGATACTTGATCTAATGAGGGAACCTCACCGTCTAATAAGCATGCTAGTTTTTTTAACTACTTAAGAATCCGAATTATCAAGACTAAAAGCATATTCTTATAACCGTTTTGGTCTTATATCCGTTGGTATCATAACACGTTTCTTATCCTTACTAAATGTATAGTTAGTTTCAAACCAAACGAAAAAAATATATAATTTTTTTGCTGAAATTAATAACTAATTTGGTCTTATAACAAATTATCTAATAACGGAAGTGTACTGTATAAAAATTCCAATTTACTGGATATAATATTCCATTAATTTTTGGATTATATACTTGTTTAGGATTCATGAGGTTGTAAAATTTATACAACCGAATTCTACTGTAGGTTCAAAATTAGAATGATAATCTGGTTCTTTGTTTAGAGGTTTTAGAAGATGCGGAAGTATCTATTAATAAATATTAAAAAAAAAGAAGCTGTTACTGCGGAGTGATAGAATGCCAAGTAGATTCTTAAAACCTCAATACATGTCAATTTAGAAAAAATATGACAGGGAGTTGATATGTGATATTGATATCCCATTGGTTTCATGAATGGTTTTAAATGTTACAAATTTCCCCAGATGGTCCAGTGGGGAATGGGAGTGGACTTGTCTTTGGTATCCCTCTTAGTCAATGTATTCAAAATGATAAGCAACGTGAAGGTTCAGGAAGTGGTCGAACAGGTCTGAGTGAATTGGATACAACAAATCCTCATTTGAGTCATCAGACCAAGAGATGTCAGAATGGAAGTAGAAACAGTGTCTCTTCTGTTTATGAAGTTTCCTTGGGAAAGGATAAGGTTAGTGAGGGAGTTACTCATTTGAATTCAATAATTAATTATTAATTATTAATTATTACCTTGATTACCTTGATTAATTTAGTCTGGTTCAAGTGAAAGTTTGTTCTGGGGAAAACGCGGAAGTTCCGGTGGTTTGTCTGATTCAACTGGTGACATACTCGGGGTGAGTCTCACGGCCTGACCTTCCCCTATTTTATTCTTAAATTTATTTTTTATTTTTCTATTTTAAGAAGAGTGGAGACTTATTCAAAAAAAAAGAAAAGAAANATTAATTATTAATTATTAATTATTACCTTGATTACCTTGATTAATTTAGTCTGGTTCAAGTGAAAGTTTGTTCTGGGGAAAACGCGGAAGTTCCGGTGGTTTGTCTGATTCAACTGGTGACATACTCGGGGTGAGTCTCACGGCCTGACCTTCCCCTATTTTATTCTTAAATTTATTTTTTATTTTTCTATTTTAAGAAGAGTGGAGACTTATTCAAAAAAAAGAAAAGAAATTTTNAAGAAATTTTTTTTTTTTGAAAGGATCCAGACTTCTTCAAATAGACACATATGCTAAAAGCGGAGTAATTAGGTTACCTTGACGGTCTTAATGAAGGTCGTTATATTTTTAGAAAATTCGTAACACAAAAGTCCGTTTATGAACCAACTTACGACTGACATCATGCTAATAGCCTTCTATTTCTCTCCGCCGTTTTTTTTTTCCCTGTCTTTCACATGACCTATAAGAACTAAAAATTGAATTTTGATTTATTTACCTTGATTTTTTTTCTTCTTCTTCGATGTAGGACAACATTCCAACAACATCGAATACTCCGAGTGCAGCCGTTCCTTTTCTTGTCAAGACTTGTATTAACTTTTTAGAAACATACGGTCTCCATACTACTGGAATTTTCAGAGTAAGCACTTCCCTCAAACGCATTCGACAAGTAAGTTTAAGAGTTCTTCCGGATTTTTTGTAAATATTTTTTTAAATCCCGCCATTTTTAAAAAATTCCGCAATTTTCAAAAAATTCCGCCATTTTCAAAAAATTTCGCCATTTTTAAAAAATTCCGCCATTTTCAAAAAATCCCGCCATTTTCAAAAAATCCCACCATTTTTAAAAAATCTCGCCATTTTCAAAAAATTGTCATTTTCAAAAAATTGTCATTTTTCATTTCCATAGTTACGGGAGGACATTGACAGTGGTAAGGAAATTATTTTTGGAGAGGAACATAGTCCACATGATGTGGCAGCACTTCTGAAGGAATTCCTTAGGGATTTACCCCAACCGCTTCTTTGTCGTGACCTTTACAATGCTTTCCTCAAAACACAGAGTGAGATAAATTGAAATATTTAATTATTTATGATTTATTATGATTAATTAAGTGATTTATGGAATTTATATATTAATTATTTATTATTATTATTATTATTATTAGAAATTCGTAATCGTCGTCTACAGTTAGAAGCTGTACAACATCTTATTCAACTCCTTCCTGTGGCTAACCGTGACACACTAGCCGCTATTCTCAAGTTCTTTGCCAAAGTTGTTGATAATGCTTTTGATATAAAGACAAAAACTGGTAAGCTATTAATGTTTTATTATTATTATTATTATTATTATTATTATTTGAATGGTTACTAATGTAAAATTGTATTCTTGTAGGTGAAATACTCAATGGGAATAAGATGGAAAGTTATAGTTTGGCAACATTGATTGCTCCTAATATTTTACCATTTATACCAACTGGAGCTACTGTTCCTACAGGCGATCCTTGTGGTACACAGACAAGAGAACGCCGTGAATCCATCGATGTTGTGAACTATATGATTATTAATTATAAAGAACTCTTCGAAATATCAGCCGAGTTACTCGATGAAGTTTATGTACATCTAATGGATACGGATCCGGAGTTGGTGGAATCCATTTTGAAAGTCAAATCTAACCCAACACTTGATGAGTAATGTTTGAACTCTTCAGAATAATCACTGGATATTTTTTTAAACATTATTATTATTTTTTTTTTTAACGACTCTAATTGATTCATTTTTGTTTTAGTCCTGCATTTGACGAACTTGAAACGACAAGTAGTGTTTTTGAAGGAAGTGAACCTGGTGAGACATGGGATACTGACGAAGCATCTGGAGGACTACGAAAATTTCAAAAACGTGAAGATATCTTGCATAAGGATGGAGGGAAAGGTGGACAACCGGACATAAGGTGAAGAAATAAAAATCCCTAGCTATGTAAAAGTCGGAAATTTAAATTACATAAAATATTTCCTGAAAGTAATGTTTGTACCAAAGGGATCTCGCTAGTTCATCTTAATAAAACAATTTAGAAGTAACACCACTGTTTTGTTTTGTTTTTGACAGGGGTGAAGCTGGGGGTAGTAAAATCGAAAAACCGAGAAGTCGACGAGACGGAAGTAAGGATCGAACTGGAGTTTTTGACCCTGAGAAACAACAAAGTGGAGGAGAATCCGACAGTTCCAGTACAAAATCTACAACTCGATGGTTCCGAAGAGCTAGAGCTGATCCTAAAACAAGAACATCAAGTGATTCAGGTAGAATCATGATTCATGATACAATTCAATTCTAACTAACTATAGCTAGAGTATGTAATTAAAATTATTATAAATTAATTTAAATCCAGGTAGTGATAAAATCAAGGGTAAAAGAAGGGATTCCTCACTTGGAGAAGGTAAACGGGCAAGTTCCCTTGACTCTGTGAATTTAAAGGAAAGTATTGCTCCTAAAGTCGTCGCAGTCACTGAACATGTGGACAGACAAAGGAGCAGTTCGGACCAAAATCTGAAGGTAACTATTTAATATGATTTATTTTCATATGATTTGAATTTTTTGTAAAAAAAAAATTCTTTCTGAATTTTTTAATATAGGTTCCAGAGACTATAAGTCGGCGACAGAGTTCCCCAGTTCTCGAAGGGGGTGGGGTCATCACTGCATCCCTTAAGATTCCAGTCCCATTGAACATAGATGACTCTGACATTCCATATATTGAAGAAGACAGTAATGACGGACAACAACGGATTTTACTTACTCAACAACAAGCCGTGGAACTAGCACTGGGTCAAAATGAAGGAAAAACTCGTACAAAATCCTGTTCAACTGATTCCACAACTGTCACACGAACTACTACACCTTCTAGTCATACCACAACACCATTCAGTAAAAACTAATAATTATATATCATTTCACGAACACTTCATCACTAAATCAATTACTAACAATTGGGTAATAATTATTTAGGTTCACCTAATCGTCAACCATCTACACCAATGACATTGTCTCCTCCTGGATCTCCACCTTTTGATCCAACTACATTCCCTTATGAAGAGATGACAGCTAGATTTTTAATAGGTGGACCACCTCAGTCTTTAAGTTCAATTCCACCATCAGCCACAACTACACTTGTTACTAAAACAAAATTAAGTCAATTACCAGCCATTGGAACGCTCACTGTATTACCTGTAGATACAGAAGTTAATCCAAAATCAGACTCATATCTCCTATCTCAAGGAGATCCAAAAATTGTTGGTAAAGAAACTAAAGGAGCCAATATTGCTGGACTAATCAAATCTAAAACGGCTGATTTTGAAAAATTTGCTAAAGATCAACATACAACTCCTCCTACATCCATTGCAACCAATCTTCGACTACGTTCTCAAGGAAATATCCAATTGAAGCAACAATTTCTTTTACGACAACAACAACAATCTGGACCTGGTGTTGGTGGTGGAGGAGGAGGAGGAGGAGGAGGTGGCGGTGGTAGTGGCAGTGGCAGTGGTGGCAGTGGCGGTGCACCACATCCTTCGCGCAGTAGTAGTGGAGTCTTACTATCATCAGGACCTGAACGTCAAAGACCACTTACTCGAAAAAAACCGCTCGCAGCTTCATCAACATCTTTAGCACCAACACAACAACCACAGTCTAGTCAACCAAGTACTTCAAGATGGAAACGATCAGAAATAATTTCCAGTCGTCAGGCTGGAGGTGATACCGAAAATTCAGACTCTCAACCATAGTGTAAGTAAAGAGCCATGACATGATACCAAAGAAATACTATCAACCGTTGAAAAATTAATGCATAACTTACATGTACCTAAAACTGGTGCTTTAATTCTCTACACACAGTAATCAAAAAAAAAAATATTTTGAAACGTTATTACCTTAGGTATATTTTCCCAATTAAGATCCAAAAAAAAACAGCAGAGTACTACATTTTATGTGAATATATTATATTTTGTCCAGAAATCTACAACTACTATGAAGGCTTAAATCGTTTAAAAAAAAAGTTAACTTTTTACAAATTCCAGTGAAATACTTGGCTCTTTTTTTCAAAAAAAAAATCATACTTTTCCTACCAATTAACCATCATCCACTTAATTGAAATCTGATATTGAGTAGGATTGNAAAAAATAAAAAAAATATACAGTGGACTTCGGCTATTTAAAGTTTTAAGACCCTTTGTATTGATTTACTATATCCAATGTTCATTATAACCGAAGCTATTAACCCAATTTAATTTTTCAAGGTGAAGAGATAATGAGGTTAATTTTTTAACCTTCAAACAACCAAACCTATCCTACTATAACTGTAACCGAGTTCCACTGTATATGAAAAAGTGACCAAAAATCGTAATGAAAGAATATAGCCTAAGGGTTATAAATAAAATTAAAAAATATGATGATAATTAATTATTAATATTAATAATTAAATTGATTAGTTGATTTCTTCTACTTGTTTTTTGTACTTATCTAAAAATTTTCTGACAGGACTTGTAAAAAAAAAATGGAAACAAAAACGCTTCCGACTCATACGTCCATTTCTAGTCAAAATATATAAAAAAAAAGTCTTTAAGAATGAAATTGACAAGTTGTGTTAGATTTTCTTAATTACTTTGATGTCACTGGTTGAATTAATATATGAAAATGAAACCAATGAGTCTGTTAGAATGACAATGTCAGAGTTTACCAATTATATAAATATATATATATTATATATAATGATAATAAACTTCTCGTATCTTTTAGTTAATCACTAACTTACTTATTATTATTANATATATATATTATATATAATGATAATAAACTTCTCGTATCTTTTAGTTAATCACTAACTTACTTATTATTATTATTTTACCTTCCGCTCGTTCTACTTATTATAAATGTTTTCTAAATATGAATTTCCAGTTTACTTATTTACGTTATTCAACATTCTCTTATTTCTTGAGAAGATCTAATAAATTTATGAAATTTAATTTTTTTTTTTCTTTTTTAAATTCTTTAGACTTCTGACCTTGCTGGGGTTCTCTAAGAGCCGAATTTGACTGTATATTCTTATTTATTAATTTTTTTTTTGGCTCATTATTAGTTGGTTGAAAAATTCCTTTGATCCTGTCAATGGGTAACTGTTATAATAAATAAATAAAATTACAACTTTCGCCTTCATTAAGTCCAAAGTCACTTTCCGTTTTTTTGTAATGGGTCATCTGTATGAGATGTTCTTGAGTCAGTATAATTTCATTGTTCTTTTTGCAAAGTACATTTTTTTTGTAACCCTTCCGTTCCTCTAATCTCAATAATACAAGTTTTCTATTCTTCAACAATACTCTTATTGTTGTTGGAATAATAGTTTCAACATGGACTTTCCATTCTATTTGATCAGTCAACTGGTAGTACTATTGTACATTACATTGCCTTTTGTACAAGGTAAATATACATAATTTATGGTTATTTTTTAAATTTTTTTTAAGAAACATTTTAACTTTTTTTGTTTAATTTATACAGGTGAGAATGGAAGGTGTGAAAGAAGTATTACGAATTCAAATGATGTTGTTCAAGAATGGCCAATGATACGACTAGGATCAAAAAGTTACTACATTGGACATTTTTTTAAGGTAAATTTTAAAATAATTTTATATATTAATTTTATATAAGTTCCAATCCATTATTGTTAAGTAGTAAAACAATGGAGTTGGTGTTGTGAATTGAGAATCAATTTTATAATTATTTTTTAGGCTAATTGGTACAAAGCTTCTGTTTTCTGTCGTTTCCATGGTATGCAATTAGCAAGTGTGGAGTCTCGACCTGAAAATGAATTATTAGAAAAAACAGTCCAGGAATTTGGTAAGTTATTATTATATAAAATTATGATTTTTTTTTTTTGGTTTATAAGAATTAATGGATTAATATTGTTTAAATTAAGGTCTTGGACAAGAACATTTTTGGACAAGTGGGACTGATCAAGGAGAAGAAGGAATTTTTACATGGTTTGGAAATGGACGACCGCTTACTTTTAACAATTGGAACACTGGTATTAACAATACTTATAACTTTTTTACTTGAAATTCAATTGTTATAAGGATTCTTATAATTCCTTATGATTTGATTGAATCAAAATTTTAATTATCGTCTCTTGAGTGACGACATAATGATTTTTAGAGATAGAGAGTTATTATAGTTAAAAAAAAATTTTTTTTAATTTTAATTTTCCCGCCAGGTGAGCCAAATAACTTCCGGTATGAAAATGGAGAGGAAGAGCATTGTCTCGAATTATGGAATCGGGATGGAAAAGGACTCAAATGGAATGATACTCCATGTTCATTCGAAACTTATTTCATCTGTGAGAGATAAGTTTCAACATTGCTTCAACACCAACGAGAAATTTCATCGCTTCAGCGATCAATTTTTAAGAATTTGGTACAAACGTTATTAAGGAAATTAAAAAAAAAAAACTGTTGGAAGTGACAAGGACACTTGAATAAGGCAGATGCAGAGATGCGTTGTTCCCAATGGCTGATAATTTGTCAACAGTTTGACTTCAAATGTAAATGTAATACCAAATTTTTTATAAAATATGAATTTCATAATTTAAAAAAAAAATCAACTTGAGCTTAGGTAATTTTTGATATTTAGTTTTAATTATTGTAGTGTTAAAACCATCAATCTCGTGTTCCACAGTTCGATAAAGTCAATAATTGAAAGGATATTAATAAGATATTAATGTAAGAATTAACAATAATATTAAGTAGTAATCATAATTTTGGTCAGAAAATCAATTATTAAGAAATCAGTCGTTATATCAGTAGTTTCAAAATTTTCAAAATTTTAAATTTTCAAAATTTTAAAATTTTAAAATTTTATCGAAGACAATCGTTTCTACAGCTAAGATTACATAGTGATGATAGAGAAAAGAAGAATAATTAATTAATAATTCGAAGGTAACACTAATTACTAATTGTTAATTAGGATTTAGTAATCCTGGTACTGAATTACTTGGCAAAAGTTTGGAACACTTGATAAAAAAAACTAAAGTATGGCCACATAATGAGAGTAATTAAATTAAAAAAATTGGCAAAATTCTTTTTAAAATGGCCACTATACGGATGACAATACTTTGCGCTTGCGCCGTTCATTCTGAACACCTTATATTCCTTAGTTACTTAAAATTGGGCATTTTATCCTAATAAATCAACTAAATTATCTAATACCCCTTCTACTCTACAACTTAAATACTGAATTGGTACGGGCTTTTTTTCTTAGAAAAATACTTATTAAATTGTAATGAATTAAAGCCTGGTTGATTAAAGAACTTGTAACTAATAACTCTAATAACTTACTAACAAATTGAACTTACTAATAAAAAAAAAAATTTTTTTTTAGGTTTTAGGAAGGTTTTTTTTTAGAGTTAAATTAGTAATTACATATAATATAAAATTGAGTAGTATTTTTTGATGATTAGTAAAATTCTACAACCTCATCTCTCTTATGATTGGTAGAGAAATGAAGATGGTAGGATACGATTTGTTAAAGTGTATAGAAATGAAGCATACCAAAAGACACCACCATCTTCCGATTTACTTGTATTTGGAATAACTTCCGGTTGGTACTGACTACTCAAAGTCTTGACTACATTTCCATTACTTGATCCACTTGACAAGGTTATCAAGAGACTCAAATTTTTCCAAAAATATGCTAAACTTTGGAATAAATTATGTAAAAGACGAATAGGAAGGAAGGACCAATGGGCAAGAGACTGACTGTCAATGACAGCATAACAAGAACTCAATACACCATCAACCACAACATTTCCTGTGGATGTTAACGGTGCATAAACACCCATTTCCATGACTGAACTTACATTGAGAACTTTTTCTTGTTGTAAAATTCTTTCTATCTTTGAATCAAACTTATTTTCAACACTTCGAAGTATCCAATCACCAACTTCTACATTTCTTGCAAATGTAATCTGAGCAAATTCCATTAATTCTATATTCCCAAGCTCTTCCATGTTAAATCTAATAAAATTTGTTAAATACAAACTATTCTCTGAGTCAAAGATTGAAGATGGTATTATAAATAGAAGATGAGATGGTGTGAGACTCAGGGTTGTTGATGCTGTTTGAATTTCATAGAATTCTCTTACTTCTGTTTTATTTTGATCCAAAAATAAAAGTACTGATGAGAAGTGGATGAGTCCGTTAGTATCAATTGTTAGTACTCTGTCACCTGGTTGTAAATCTGAGATTCGTATTTTACCAGAAGGTGTTTCTACGGTGGAATTTGAACTAAAACATCCTCCTGCTCGACCCGCTTGGAATGCATCTGGAAGACAACAAAAAAAAAAAATAAAAAAAAATTCCATCAAAAAATACATAAAAAAAAATGCATCAAAAAATGCATCAAAAAAATGCATCAAAAAATAATCAAAAAAATGCATCAAAAAATTCATCAAAAAATTCATCAAAAAAATGCATCAAAAAATACATCAAAAAATCCATCAAAAATTAATTTTTTTTTTCTAAAATTATCAATATAAATTTCAAATTTCCTTGGATTTCATATAATCCTGTCCTAATTTAGACCTTCGTATTTGGACTTTGAATAAGGATTTAAGATTCCACTAGTTCATAAAAACAAATTCTAAAGACTCTGCAGTCTCCATCTCCACTACACCATTTGGTCGGCTAAAAGAGGTTGTCAAACAATAAAATTAGAAAATCGTGCTTTTAGATCATGGATTGAGCTTAAAAATTTACAAGAAAAGTGGTTTTGTCAATAGTAACATATTTTTACCTGTCGTCAAGTCTATACAGGTCAGACAATAATTATTGCCATCAACTGAACTCCATTTCATTTTTTTTTTTTTCACTTTCAAGAGTGTTAATGTACTCATCATTGACTATACCGACAAAAAATTTTCTTACAGAATATGAAACTGATCCTTTAAGTTCATTAAAATAGGATTAAAAATGAGTTAAATTTCCTTCTAATATTATTAACTTCTACTAGGCAATTTTAAGCTAAGGAAGGACTCCGACGTCATGTCACCTTCAGTACTCCTAACCCTAACATCCTGTATTATTCAGTTAAAAATCTAACCGTTTGTTTCTAACGATTCTTTTAGTACATCTACATCCTTTCTACAGTTTTGATTAGAAGACGCCAAATAAACTTCTTAAATAAAAAATAAAAAATAAAAATATTATTAAGAATTAATATCCAAAATAAGTTAGGAACTATTAAGAATTATCATCGAAAACAACTAGATAGGTGATATTAAATTTAAACTTAGCTACAATGACTCCGCATTGCTAAATACAGGGTGTTCAAATAAGAAGACGAAAATCCGGAACTACAAATTATTTTTTAAACTTTCTAAAATTAGGTTCTTCTTCCTTACAATTTTTTAACTTAAGAAAATTTAACTTAATTTTTGTACCAACGGTTTTCTTCAGTAACTTGAGCAATTCATAATGTGTGAAAAAGTATGACATAGAATTAATTTTTGATTTTCTACAAAAAATTCATTTCTTAAAAATTTCACCGTCTTATTTGAACACACTGTATAATGAAATGACGAATGACGAATTAAGAGGACGACGACGACGCCGGGCCGACGCCGTTTACAAAACTGTCAATTTCAAAAATTAAAATTTTTCGTTTATCAATTTTAATTTCAAGATCTAAAGTCTATCAGAACCGCTCCTGCTGAGTGATCAAAAAATGAATGAAATTTGTAAGGCCCGCTATCAATTTTTTTTATTTTTATTTTTCTCTGTCCATATTGAAAACAACAATAGGAATTAGAGTGGCTCCGGACTTTATGACAAATCGGATGTTAATAGTTTCTTCTATTTATTCAATCACCTAGTGCGCGTCTTCATCTCTAAATTTTTATTTATAAATTACAAATTATGTGTTGTTGAGTGATGTCTAATGCCTAAATCACAACAGACTTGACATTCACATTACTAACGTCCTCTTCAATAACAAAAAAAAAATTTTTTTCAAACCTAGTGTCATTTTTTTAAGGATTTACAAGTACACCGGAAGTAATGGCGGCACAAACCCTAAGCAAACTCATGGAACGGCGTCATCATCTGACCACTCATGGCAATTTTTAACTAAATAATAATTCCTATTACCCTGATAATACCTTTATGAACCGAAAAAAAAAACCAAAAAAAAAAAAAACCTTATTTGTTCAAAATTTAATTTATTATAAGTTAAGAATAAATTTTTGAAGTGAGTTGTTTGTCAAATTGTCGTCGTAGAATCCATTAGAATCTATTAGCCCATTAGCCGCTCCCTTGATCTCACTTGATTTTCCGAAAACTTACATCACATTACTCATCATCCAGAGAGACTCTCAATAATACTTAAGTAAATGCTAAGGTAATAAAAATCCACTCCAAGATCTCTTAGCACTTAGTTGTCAACTCCATAAAGAGGTAGAGAATGAAAGAATTATTGAAGAATATAAGAATATTAATCAAAAATAAATAAAAATAATAAATCAAAAAAAAAAAAAAAAAGTACGCGGTTTTCAAATTACTTCCTGACATCTACTAACTTAAACTACTACTACTGGAATGAATGACTGACAAATTCAAATTTCAAAATTCAAATTTCAAATTTCAAATATACAAAGGTCCATTCTTTGAATAACAATAATAATTAAAGGTTACCTAAAAGGTAGTTGTGTAAAAATAATAAAATTTATGAGACAGAAAAAATAAAAATTCATGGTTAAACACGATGGATCATCCGTATGCCTATGGACTATAGAATATTTGAATTTGAATTTGCAATAAGTTATGGTAGTGTTGAAAGTGGCAGGTAAAAAGGGAGGACCCCTTTAAAATCCTTTTCGTTCTGCATTCTTGATTTAAGATTTGAATTAGTAATTAGTTTGCAGAATATGATATTTTTTTTTTTTTTTACTTTGAAATAAGTGTGAGAATGCTTAGCATAAATATTATGAAAGTAGGTAGTTAATAATTTGAAATGTCGTGTCGTGTCAACATGATAAATTACTGGCAGTAAGGAATCATTTGAAACAGGTTCTGTCATACTATGTCCTTCCAACAGTTATCCCTTACACCCTTCTCATTACAAATTAAATTCTACCGCTGAATAAAATAAAAACCTTCAAATTCAAACAAAACAAAACAAAAAAAAATTCTTTTTATCCTTAACATAATCATCTATAACCATGTTTAATCCATTTCAACAATGCATGTCAGGTCAGAAGAATGAAGGATTCATCGAATAGTTTTAACCACTAACTACACTACACTGTCTTGTTAGATTCAAAAACTTGATAATAGAACTGAAAATTATAAAACTTTTTTATTTCAACTTTGATTATAGTCAAGTCAATAATGGTAAGTCATCTAAACGAGCTTTACTGTATCTTCTGTAGGTTCAAGTTTGCTAAATTTTTTTTTTTTTTTTTTTATTCCGGACAGTTTGATAAACATTATTTGGATTAGCCAGTTGGAACCAATGGTCAGAACCTGCTTAAACAATCCTCCTGAAGCAAATTAATTGATGTAGAAAGATTTGGCATGAAAGTCTTGTTGCTGTAATTGATCACGCATAGGTTTTGTGATTGAATTATATGAAATTAGAAGACCACCTTACAGTTAAACATTTGTAAAAATCAAGGTTTTGTCGTGACTTGGAAAAAATGAGAAAGAAGGCGAGAAGCGGCAATTTAGCGGTGTAGNGGGGGGGGGGGGGGGTTGGGTTATCGTCATGGTCAGGATGTCCAGATTTCTTGAATCTCAGGCCCTAGGGAGATCAACAACGGTCAAGAAGAGTACCCTCTCCATCTCCCAATCTTTGTTATCACTTTCAAAAAAATGCTAAGGCAAGCAGAAAAACTGTCCTATTCCTTAAAAAAAGAAAGAAACTGTTCATCTTATCACTCTAAAGATTCAGAGTTATCCGAAAGTGATATCCATTCATCATGACCACTCCGACGACTTCCCTTGGAATCCAAATTTATCTAAGTGTTAAAAGAAAATTGAAAAAAAAATTTTGTTTAACTTGTAGAATTTGAAAATTTTTTGATTAATTTTGTTTAGTTAAATGAGAGTAAAATTTAGAGAATTGGTTACACACGACTTTATGTAACCTCGGACAGTGGTGCTGTGTTTTTTTTTTTTCGAGAAATCAAAATCGGAAAGTGAAGAAGATGGTTGATTGTTGTAAAGTAGTAACTCCAGTTTAGGGAATTGAGGCGGAGTTATGAGTTTGAGAAGACTTTTTGCCTTCTTGTTCAAATCCTATTGTTGACGAGAGTCATAAAACTCTCATTGTTGGAGGTAGTTGGTATTTGTAGAGATGAATACAACCTAATGTTATGTCATGTAGTGTAATATGATGGTAGTCTAGCTATTGTTGACTTCTTCTTGCCCTCGGATTCTCGTATTGTTCTCCCTGCGGAGGGTGTTCAGAGAGTATCACCGAATGAGAAAAGGATACCCAAAAAAAAAAAATAAACAACAACCTCGGAGTAAACAGTATTAGTTATTTAATGGTTCCCTCTTCGACTTTGGTCAGGCCAAGTCAGTCGTCGTCCTGGTCATCACCATACAACGACTGACAGCAGGGGGACAGAAGAAAAAAAAAAACATGTTATAAGGGAGACCCTTGGTGATGTCCCACACCAGGGGGTACTCAGCTATGAACCAAAAAAAAATAACCTTTCTTACCAAAATATACAATTGAATCAAGAAGATTGTAGATTGATTTCCAATATCCACAACCGTGATCTATTTTTGGTTTCGATTACCATATCCCTATCATTTCAATGACCTTATCGAATCCACATGAAAGTTTACCAAATCAGACTCAAAAATGACATTACGTTATACACACGGTTATTCAGTCTACAAGGCGAACCAATGAAACTACCTTCTTTAAAGGAGGACCAAGTTTAAGTTTAGAGATTAAAAACAAACTGATTGGATTAATTTAACAAAAAAAATCTTATTTTTTTTTGTATAATTAATAAATTATTTACTAGAAACATACCAGATTTGACAGAACAGTGGATATGTGCTCTAGATTCATAGTAAACCCAATCAAATCCTGCTTCCACGGCGAGTCTTGCTAACATTCCATATTTTGACCAGTCTTTATCCGTCGTGGTAATATCCACAGCACGTCCTTCATAATGTAAAGAATTTGGCGCATGAAGATTCTCTTCATCCCAACCTTCAATCACGCGCAGTCTCACACCTGGCCATTGATTCATTACTGAAATTGACAGTGTATTCAATTTTTCTTTTAATTTCTGAAAGAAATAAATAGAAAATAATAAATTAAAGCATTTCTAAGTAACATAACTCATATCTAGATTTACAAATAAAATTAAAAACGTGAGTCATTTTGAGTTATTCTAAGGTAAGTCATGAGTCTTAGAGTAGAGGGAGCTAGTAAAATAAATATATAAAATCTTAAAATTTCTAGCAACTTTTTGAGGCCTGAGAGTCTTGGTTTCTTAAGAAACGTGTGAGGAAGGTGTTAGTGGCCGTGTTCGCGGTGTGTGTGGATGATTCTAAGGAAGAGGGTAAGACTCGAAGAAGGCGTTCTGATGTTCTTATGTAAGTCGGATGTAATGAATGGGTTTTTGTCTACTATTTGGATTCAAAGTGGCCCTAGCTCCCTTGTCAGTCCAACAGGCAGATAGGAAACAAAACTTTGGGTTCTCTAAATAATTGTGCTCTCACCAAAAAAAAAAGCAAAGACCAAACACTCCCATTGTTATCATCTCGCAGTAGGTGATTCCTCTGGCTTTTCCGACTCACAAACGGCTCCAAAGATATAGAAATAGCATGAATGGTTCCTGAAAATGTCTGCCTCTTTGAGTCAAACGACTCCCGGTAAAAAAAAAATCACTATGCCTCGAATCTTGAAATTAATTCACTATTTATGCCTCAAATCTTGAAATTTTATATTCTTCTGATTCAATTTTTGATATAATTACTATTAGTTTCTAAGAAAATTCATTCCAAAACTTTTATGGTTATTATTCAAGGTATTCATAATTCGCATAGTTAATTTTCTGCAAGTATAAAAAAAAAATTTTTTTTAATGGTATCGAACTTGGTATCGAACTTCGTATCGAACTTCGTATCGAACTTCGTATCGAACTTCGTATCGAACTTCGTATCGAACTTCGTATGGTATCTAAATGGCTTGTCGTATCAAATTTGTCGTGACATATGACAGATTTGAGTTGAGATTTGGATCATATTTTTTCAAGGGTTGAATTAATAAGAGTTAAAACCCTTTGTAAGTGATAATCAAGGGCTCCTTGAGTTGCTAAGGGATGTAGTCTATCTCTTTTAACCCTTTCCCTTTGTCTCAGGAATTCAAGTACTCACCTAGACACCTTCCTAATGTTTTATTACATTCGTCTTCGGTGGTGGGCCCTTGGTGTGGTTCTTTTATGTGGGTGATGATGGTATTTTGTATGCTTTTAGAAGAATAAAATAATATAATATCTGATTTTGACTTTCAGTGTCAAAATAAAAAGGACAAAAGACCCCCTCCACCCCTCCCTTCCGAATTTCGTTTGCAAACTTTCGTTGAAAGGTTCCTTTTGAGGCTTTCTAAAAAAAAAGGTAAAATTTATTTTTACCTTTTAGTACATATTTACTCCTGTTTAATAAAAAAAAAAAAACTTGCGGACATGAAAGATTGGAATTTAGGTTCCGGTTTTTAATTTTGATGATCAATAACCAGTAGTTATCGATCAATAATTTAAAAAAAAATACTTTAAATTTAGGTCCAATTGATAGGATTAGGATTTTTACAGATTTAAAAAAAAATAACTCAGACTATATAGTATTGTGTTGGTACTACTCGAATCCATCAATAATAATTATTATTGATGAATTTCTGATATTGTGATAAATTAATAAAAAAAATAAATTTTTTTAAACAATTTGTAAGAATGAGATAAAAAAATTGAAAAGTAGATGAGTGTATATTTTATCCCGANTTGGTACTACTCGAATCCATCAATAATAATTATTATTGATGAATTTCTGATATTGTGATAAATTAATAAAAAAAAATAAATTTTTTTAAACAATTTGTAAGAATGAGATAAAAAAATTGAAAAGTAGATGAGTGTATATTTTATCCCGAGTAAGGATTGTTAAGATAAAAGTGAAATTTATGAGGGTGACTATTACAAGTATATGGAAGTAATGGTAATGATTTTATTGGACTTGAGTTAACCTAGTGAATCTGTCTTGCTCATTTCTTAAGGGCTCATGATTAGACTACTGGTGACTTCTCATGAGACCTTTCCTGTCCTTCTTCAACTCCAACCTTTACAACAATTATTATAACAATTACAATTTACAACAAATACTCACACAATGAGACCCTCAACACTTTTACGACCAACTGTAAATCTTCCATTATCACCATCACCCTCCAGTCAGTTAAAGAATACTAGCACTCTGCCCCCTTCTATATGGGATCACGGTGTGTATTCCGGATGTACTAGTATGTCATGAGACTGAGACTGAGACTGAGACAGAGACAGCGCTTTTTTTGCCTAAGTAGCGCTTCCAATAACTTACAGAATTGAATCTATGGAATTCATTAAGTTGAAAATGTCACCTTTTGTCGCTGGAGCCTGCATCGGAAGGTATATTCTGATAGGAAAAAGACTGGGATTGGTTAAAATGGAAGATGAGATCATGATGGCGCTGAGGTGGGAAGGGAGTCTTTTTGGTGAGGGTGCTCAATTTGTGAGACAGAAGAAGAAATAAAAAGATCCCTGGTCCACCCAAAATCTTAAGATCCAGTCAAAAGAATTCAATAATCTACCAAGTCAAAAAGATTCATATTATATCTATGCTTCTCATCATCATCTACACAGGACCGACAGATTTTTTCTGTTTCCATGACATCAACTTTAGATTATTTCTTAGCCAATCCAATCATCCTAGAAATCAAAGAGGATAGAAATCCTTAAGTGTTTCCCTTCATTTTTTTTTAACCATTTCCTACTCTCAAAGTTTAAATAGGATTTTCCTGCTTTCAGAATTTACAAAATGAATAACAATTTTACTCTACAAATAACCGACAAATTTGAAAATTTCATTGAAATCCAATAATAAAAATTGGTAGATTGTCAATCTTATGAGAATCTTTAAATTTAGTTGAACGGTTTATATATTATATATTGGGTCATCGGGTGTCTTAGAGTTGATATCCCAAGGAAATTCAAAAATTAAAATTCAGATTAAGATTTTTTGAATATTCAAATTTAATTACCTGAATTTGAATTTTCTGACTGGCGGTAAGTTTGACTCAGAAATAACCCATGAAATCAATAGGAATGATTATTATTAATATAAAAATTAGAAAATTAGGATCAAAAAAAAATTTGTTTTTGTCGCTATGGTACTTATAGAGTAAAAATAGGTTAGTAGGTGAGTAGGAGGTGATGAGACGGGCCTGAATTTTGTTTTAAAATTAGTATAGTGTAAGTATGGAGACTGGAAAGAGATAGTGTAGCAGTTTGAATTTGAAATGGATACTCCGTAGCAGGTGGAATGCATATGGCCGCTGGGGATAATTGCAGTTAGTAGAGTGGTCCAGCTTAGCTGAGAAGGTGAGTAAAAAAAAGAAAAAAAAAGTCTATTTCATTTGAGAAGATGAAGATCAGAATAAGGACCAATCCCAGCCCTTCATTTTGTATAAAGAACAAAAACAAAAGAAAATTATACCCTTTCAACTCATTTCACAAGTCTTGAGATTAGTGGATTCGGACATTTAAATTTTGATTTTTACCTTTCTCACATATCAACGAGCCGGTCTCCAATTAGTAGAATCAAATTATTGTATTTTTTGAGTACTTTTGATCAACTCAAATTATGATTTTGCAGAAACAAAAAATAAAATAAAAATAATTATTGTTTGAATTTTTACTGTATCTAGCGGTAAAGTTTGTTAAGGATAAATAATGGCGGGTGGTTTTGAAATAATTGAAATTGGGGGAAACTTTTTGAAGTCGGATTTGAGGGCGGGTTTCTTTAAAGTTTGTAAAGGAGACTTTTAAAAGGTTTCTTTCAAAAGTAATATTCACTCAAAAAATGTTGACATGTTTGAAAAACTTTGTGTGTCTGTGGATTCAAATGTCAATTGACAAGGGCAAAGGGTATGATACGGTCGTAGAGGTAAGAGTAAAGAAAAACTTAACAATTATTTGTAAATAGGATTAATTTTTGAGGTTTTTTCTTTTCTTTTCTAACCAAGTGAAAAAGAAAATATCGAAGGAAAAATTTATTCTTTTAATAATAATTTACAGGGTGAATAATCTTTTTTTTTAGTAATTTCATTTCTTTACTTTCACTTCACAAGTGAAAGTGACAAGAAACCTATATTATGTCAAAATTTGTTAATAGAGCGGTAATTGTTAATAGGGCGCGAAATCAAAAAAAAAAAAAAATTAATTTTCTATTTTTTTATTATCATTTAGACTTCATTTAGAAAAACAAGGTTTTTCGACTTTAATAAAAAAGCAGCTGTTGATTGTTTGTTGATTCAAAAAAAACTTGAATAGAAATTATTTTTTCTAAAAAATTTTGAGTTATGACTTTATCAAGAGCAACTGTTTTTGTTATCATGGAACCTTGATTTAGAAAGTGAAATTAGATATAAAGTTACCATCCCATGTGATACCTTTTGAGTTATTCCTTTCATACAGTTGCCCAAACCTTAATTCTCAAAAAATAAATAAATAAATAAATAAAATACACTGAGTAACTTACTTTCAATTTATAATTCTCTGATTTCTATTTTTGTTGGTATTCATACAGGGTGAACCAACTTAATCCGGGGCGTAGAAAGNCTATCGCCTGCCCCAACCCGTTTTTGGTGAAAGGCCAAGAAAGAAGGCCCGGATTAAGTTGGTTCACCCTGTACAAAGAGTTAATTAATTTTAAATTAGATTTATTTTTCCTCCACTAAAAGTGGCTGAGTAAAGATGAGTGAGGTAGGGTAGTGTATATAGTGTTATAAAGTGAGTAATTAATAACTAAAGAATCAAATCAGTTAAATTATATCTCGTATGATTTCTTCTAATATTATGACCTAAGAGACTATACATTTTTAACTAATAGCATTACTCTAGTCTACAACATAGAAAAATAACATCAAATGAAAGCATAATACTTTCTACGGTACTAAAATAAAAGATTACTCACCCTGGATGTTGAAAAAAAAAATCAAAATTATTTAAATTTAAATTTAAATTTAGTGGTTCACCGTTTAAAATTTCTTCCCTTTTTTCCACCTTTTTTCTTCCCTTTAATAAATCAAAATAAACTCAATAATAATGGTTTACCACAAAATACTAATTTTCTCTATTCAAACAATTAAAAACCTCGAACAACGAAATTAGAGAAGTTTATACAATCCCACGATCCGTATGTCTATTCTGTAGGAATTGAAAAAAAAAAATCAAGTTTACTAAATGTATAAATAAGATTCCACCACACATGTAATTCTCACTGAATATCAAGTTATAATAATTATAATCCTAAAATTAATAATATTTTAGTAAATATATTCATTTCATAAATTGTAATATAATAAATGAGACCACCATCGTTAACATTCTCTACCACATCCTCCATCTCACCTGACAAAATGTTTGTTTGTATTTCAAAAATTTTGAAAATGAAGTAGTAGATAATTGAAATTGAAATAAGGATCGTATGGTTTTTGTAAAGAAAAGGATTAGAGTAGGATTAGTGTCAAAAATTGTTTAAACTCAAAAGGTTTTCATGTCTAAAAGTTGTCAAAAGACATTTCGTCCTATAATTCTTCCAATCCTTTTTGACTTTCTATTCTTTTCAAAAAAAAAATAAAAAAATAATAATAATAATAAATATATATATTTTTTGAAACATTAGTTAGATTTCTTANTTTCAAAAAAAAAATAAAAAAATAATAATAATAATAAATATATATATTTTTTGAAACATTAGTTAGATTTCTTACATAGTGTTTCTATCGTTTCACCTGTACAAGGAAACAGGAAATGAGTTCATTTTCAAAAAAAAAAAAAAATAAAAATAAAAAATAAAAAAAAAATAAAAAAATTTTTTATTTTTTTTTTCATTTTTTCAAAGATTAGATAAAATATTTTTAAAATCAGTACCAGTAGTGTGAAGANTTTCAAAAAAAAAATAAAAAAATAATAATAATAATAAATATATATATTTTTTGAAACATTAGTTAGATTTCTTATATAGTGTTTCTATCGTTTCACCTGTACAAGGAAACAGGAAATGAGTTCATTTTCAAAAAAAAAAAATAAATAAATAAAAAATAAAAAAAAAATAAAAAATNAAATAAATAAAAAATAAAAAAAAAATAAAAAATTTTTTTATTTTTTTTTTCATTTTTTCAAAGATTAGATAAAATATTTTTAAAATCAGTACCAGTAGTGTGAAGATATTGTATACTTATTACGAGTTCAAAGTCTAACAACTTTTTTCAATTCTAGATATCACTTGAACTTATTGACTCTGTACTTTTTGGCTTAGATTTAACCTTGGGATTCAAACAAACAGGTAATGAAATTTTCATGAATTAAGTAAATTTAGGTTTAGGGTTTAGGTTTAGTTAATTAGAATTTTCATGGGAATCATTTTCTCTAGGTCAACTTCTGAAATAGTCATTGATGTCTATAGTAATGATGATGAGACTGATGATGACGAGGATCATGAATACTTTTATGATAGGTTACCTGAGGGTTACCTGGAGCCTCAAAACCTAAACCTAAACCTAAACTCTGAAAGAGTGTCAACGAAACCGTCGTTTTTTTTTTAAGACTAGAGAAGAGAAGTGTGTCATAAAAGTCCCGTGGGCCCTTTATCCACCTTTGACTTGTCCTTCGCTAACCTTTTAAGACGGCTCGTTGAGCTTTGAGCTTCCCTTCACTCATCTCACTGACTTACCTTAGAACCTTAGAATCAACGAATCTTTGAGCATAAACAAAACCAAGTACCCATTAGGAACCCTTTTTTTTTAATCTTTATCTTGCCCTTTTTTTCTTCCTTCTTCTTCTACTTCTTCTTTACCACTTCTTAAATCCCTTATCTAAACTTCTTTGGTTTAAATTTTTACTTGAATTTGGCAAAAAAAATATATGTTTATATATATATATATATCCAAAGTGATTTAGAACCGTCTGGTGGTGGGTTATATAGTAATTTTTGGTGTTAGTTTATTAAGTGATGGTGATGATAGAGTGGAGTTGCGGTGGGTGAGCCCTGGGTCAGTTAGATTAGAATGACAATAGAAGAAAACGTTCATTGTTTTCTTATCCATGTCTTTTCGTTTTCTCTTAGCCTTTTTTTTCTCTTTTTTTTTCTTTTTTTTCCCACGGCTTGACTCAAGGACCATAACGAAAACATTCCAAAAGGATTTATTGGTATAATAATAAATTTTAAAACAAGTGTCCAGTTACTTTTACCTTTTGGGAAGTCTGCTCGCTCTCTTTGAAACCCTTGAAGGGAGTTGTAAGGTTTACATTTTCAATTTTTCTTTCTTGAGTGTGACTGACTTTGAAGGGAAGAGGGGAAAGGACCGGTCAAGACCAAAGACATTCCTTTCAACCATTTATTTATCCAATCAATCAGTCAAAAAAAAAAAAAAAAAGGACCATCTTTCAACATATTTTGACTTTTACTCAGGTAGCCCTTCATTCTCTTACTAATAAGTCACCCACTCTCATTTATTAAAAACCCACTCAATCATAATTACAATGACACCAATAAACTAATCATTTTATATTATGTACACAGTACAATATATATATATATAATATATATATATATATTTTTTTTAAACCGTGAGAAAACTGTGGTCCTACTTCTAATAACAACTTCAATAACTCTAAATAACAACTAGCTTCAAATTATATATTGAANTTTTTTTTAAACCGTGAGAACACTGTGGTCCTACTTCTAATAACAACTTCAATAACTCTAAATAACAACTAGCTTCAAATTATATATTGAATAGTAAATGGGTCAATTTTTTAAATTTGATTTGGGAAAAAATATAAATTCATCTCTTAAAATGTGTACTTATATTTTTTTTTTCTGAAACATTTTCACATAATATGACTTTGAAATTTTCATTAATAATATAAATTATTAATGAAAATTTGGAATTATATGTATCAATTCCATTTTATCCCATGCGCAGCAGTCTTCAAATTTAAAGTTACTGAAGTTTACTGAAGAGTTTAAACTCAAGTCTAGAGGAATATCGTTAAATATCAAAATTTTCAACAAAAAAAAAATTTTTTTTTTCTTCTTCGGTAGCCCATATCGGTTTGATAATTGCAAGTTGCAAATTGCAACCAGTTGTATAAGTTGTTACTTGTGTAATCTTTATACTTTAAAAACTTGATGGAAAATTATTATTTTAAATTTAATTTTTAAATTTAATTTTAATTTTTTTTTTAATTTTTTTTTTTTTTTTTTTTAAATGTGAAATGAAGAAAATTTTGATTATAGAAGAGTCGTGGAATGATATTATATTATATTATATTATTGAAGAGAGTCTGACTGTAATGGAGAGTCTTGAAATTGTATATTTTATGTACTAAACTGTTGGATTACTAAAAGTGGGAAGTTGATGTGTATGGTTTTAAGTTAGTGGACTACTTAAGCCTTAAGTCTCTTCTACTTTCTCAAGTTGAGATTAGAGATGTAAACATTTAATAATAGAAGGAAATATTTTAGTGGTCTTCTTAGGTTATGATCTAAACGAAAAAAAAAAGAAATATATATATATATATAATAAAAAAGTTCCATTTAGTTCAAGTTTAGTTTGGTTATTTACACATGATAAAGCCTGAGTGAATCACTGAATCTGTGTGAGTATTAAATTTCCTACCTTCCACTGGATTCTAAATAAATAATAAATACCCTAGCTACTAGGAGTCCGAAAGTCATTTTTATAAATACCCATACCATTAGACAGAATTATCCCAACACCATCCACTTTGAACCATTCAGAATCTCATGTCTACACAGGGCTCAGGGACCTACACCTAGGCAATCATTTTCTCAAGGTGTCAAGCATATACTCACTCATTCATCATCACATCACACTACCAAAATATAAAACCTTACTTCAAATTATCAATTTTCGATTTTTTTTTTTTCGATTTTTTTCGATTTTTTTTTTCGATTTTTTTTTCGATTTTTTTTTTTTTGATTGGCAGTTAACTCAGGAGTAAATTTCGATATAAAATTTCATCAAATTTGTGATTTGTAATTTGTACTCAATTCTACTGGATTTTTGGTTGAGTTCTTTTATTTTGATTTCTTATACTGATTTAAATTATTTTCTTTTTTAAATTATAGACTTGAATTTTCTTATTATTTTGTTTTTCTTCTTCTGATTCTAATTTAAGGATCTCAAATTATGTAATTTGGTAGGAAGAGGTGAATAATGTAGGTGGTTGTTAGAGATATATGAAAAAATATTTTGAGCTCCTTAATTTATCCAGTTGAATCGTTGGATGAGGTAGAAAAATCCGGTTCTGTCTCAACTACTTTTTACTTCCGCTTCATCGCTCGCTTCTCATCGCTTTCTCAGTTGTGTATATTATATATATTATATAACTCTGGAGGGTCTCATCAAGGCTACATGGTCCCTTGGACAAAGAGTCCTTATCCCTATCAGTTTCATACTCAACTCACTTTTAGTTTTCGTCACAGTCACTACAAAGTCATCGAATCAAAAAAAAAAGCTTTTAAAAAAAAAACTTGGACTTTCGTGGAGCTGTCTAAATCTATAAGGATTTTTACTAAGTTTCATGTCCAATTTTTTTTTTGCTAATTATGTCACTAACTTTTTGGAAATTTATAATTCATATTACTTTTTGGAAACAAAATCAAATCAATACATTTCCTGTTAAAATTATTTCAATAAATAAAATTTTTGATTGAAAACAAAAATTTAGATTTAATGATTTTAGTTTTAAATGTAGATAATTCTTATGAAAAATAGTATTATAAGTCTCTGGACAACTACACTATAAGAAGTATCAAATATATACAAACTATTTAAAAAAAAAGTATGTATTGTTATTATTAAGGGGAAACTATGCTGCTTAAAATTCATAAATTGTGAATTTTTTTTAAAGAAATTGAATTTTTTTTAAAGAAATTGAATTTTTTTTAAAAGAAATTGAATTTTAGTGAATATTAATTAATAATATTTATAAATTTGGCAATATTTATGGAACAATAATAATTCTTTTCGGTTCTGATTCTGAACTACTATGCGAATTTTAAAATTTATTACTAATTAAATTAACTATTGGAAATTATTATCCAAAATAACTAATAACAACTTCATTATTTTTTGAGATTGAATTTTTATCAAATTCTAATTCTATCCTAAAAAATAGTTCAGAGTAGTAGAAGTTTCTGTATAAATTTTAATATTGAAATTTTCTAAAACATATACTCAAAAATTCAAAAAAAATATACTTTAAATATCCCTTAAAAATAAAAAAGTGTGTAAAGACATACCAAAAAAAAATACATTTTCTAATAATAATTTATAATGATTTATAAGTATAATAAAATCTATCTAGTATAATAATTTTTGGAATTTATTCCATTAAAAAAAATATATTATATATATATATATTTCCAATTTGTCTAGCTTAATTTTTCACTTTTCTTTTCCAAATATAATAAATTCTTAAACGAAATGAAATAACATAAATTTTAGTATTGAAAAGTAAAAAAAAAAAAAAATGGATCTTTAAAAGATGATAATATATGTTCTGTCAAGATTCAAATTACTCCATTTTCTTCAACCCTTACCTGTAAAAATAGTCTGAGACATAGAACATGTAGAACCCTGAATAGTAATAAAAATCAGAGGAATACGAATAATCAGAGACACCCTATTATTTTTATTCATCTCATATGAATTGAATTTTAAATTGAATCCAAAAAAAACAAAAAAAAAAAAATTAAAATATAAATAATATAATGTTTGATGGACTTGTTCCTTACCTGTGTCATGAGTCTATCAGCACCAGTTCCTTCGTCATCACGAAACAATATATCTTGATTGTAATTTGGTACAAGTTCTTTAAATCTTTGAGTATCTCCACGAAATATTTTCCCTTCACTAAGTCCAGAAGCTGAAAGTGAATTTTCAGGAACATTTGGAACATGTTGTTTATAGACCAATGGTGTCAATTTTCTAGGAGCTCTTCGTCTCCCAGCTCCTCGTCCTGGTCCACATCCATCCACTGATCCCACTGACCACATCAAAAATCCCAAAAATACTACCCATATCCACCAAACTTTTTTTAAACTACTTACTTTCTTTACTTTCCCAGAACGTAAAATATTTTCTGAAAATGATGATGATGATGAATAAGAAAGTAAAATATTATCATTTTCAACACACTTTCTAACTAATGGAATCATATTTAATTGAACTCTCCAAAGACCAAGTGCTAATGTCCGAGAGTAAACCGGAAGTAAAAGTGTAAAGGAATTACTACTCTCTCTTTCCATATTCTTTTCTCTATTGTCACAAAATGTATCCAGAGAACACACACACAAAAAAAAAAAAAAATTATATATTGAAATAATATATATAATATATACTCACAAGTTGGACACTTGAGTAGAGATTAAAGTTANAAAAAAATTATATATTGAAATAATATATATAATATATACTCACAAGTTGGACACTTGAGTAGAGATTAAAGTTATAAAATTGACTGAAGATTGAGAGTCTCTTGTGTCTCTTGGTGACAATTGACTCATTTGTCACTCACCACAAAGATGAAGAGAAGTAAGTTGTGATGCGGATGTGATGAAGAGGAGTACGAGTAACGAAGAGAAAAAAAAATAATATGATCCAGAAGATCAAATTGTTTAATTGATAGGATTATTTTTGTTACTGTTGATTAGTTGTCATGGTAGTNAAAAAAATTATATATTGAAATAATATATATAATATATACTCACAAGTTGGACACTTGAGTAGAGATTAAAGTTACAAAATTGACTGAAGATTGAGAGTCTGTTGTGTCTCTTGGTGACAATTGACTCATTTGTCACTCACCACAAAGATGAAGAGAAGTAAGTTGTGATGCGGATGTGATGAAGGGGAGTACGAGTAACGAAGAGAAAAAAAAATTATATGATCCAGAAGATCAAATTGTTTAATTGATAGGATTATTTTTGTTACTGTTGATTAGTTGTCATGGTAGTNAATATGATCCAGAAGATCAAATTGTTTAATTGATAGGATTATTTTTGTTACTGTTGATTAGTTGTCATGGTAGTAGTGATGATGAGGAAGAATTGACTAAACATGATTTGAGCAGTGAAAAATTTAAGAATGAATCAGTAGTAGTAGTTGTTGATGATGTTTTTTTTTTTTTTTTTGAAGTAGAGAGATCTTATCAATCACTTTTTCGTTCGACGGTGGTAGTGGTGGGTATGAAGATTTTTCATTTTCTTACTCAAAGTTACTTAAAAGTTGAAAAAAGGGAAAGATTTTTTCTTATTTTTCGTATTTTTTTTCTTATTTTTTTTTCAGTAAGTTCTATTGTGTTCACCTTCTCATTACCTGAGCTAAGGAACCTAACTGAACGGGACGATAGATGTGAGATATAAAAACTTGTCTATGATTCTCCCTTAGTTTCATTGGTTAGTTTTTCACCTTTTTGTCTAATAATGGGTGCGGCATTTTTTTTGAGTCTCTTGCAACAATAACGAATGCCGTAGGTCCACCTTTGGGATCTAACTTACTTTTTAGATGGTGGAGAGATGTCGCATTTAAATTTAATCACTCCTACATTTCCAATTTATTTGAATTGATTTATAATTCATTTTAAAAGAAAAATAAGATTTTTTAATTAATTTAGATTGATTTTCTTATATTTTTATATCTTATAAGGTTTAACATTATGTTTAATGTCAATTAGAAAAGTTAGATTTAAGTAATAGATAACAAGATAAGCTATTCATGGATGATGGTAATTTTTTTTTTTTTTTTTTTTTTTTATAAGAATTATAATTTAAGTAAGCTATAAAATAAAAAATAAATAATTATTTAATTAATAGTTGATATAAGTAGATATATAATTTAATATAAACTTTTAAGTAATTATAATAATAAATTATGTTTATATATTTATATTTATATTATTTGTATAATTATACAATTTTGTTATATATATTTTGGTTTTTTCAGTTTATAAGTTACCATTAGTTAACCAATACCACCAACAGGGTGGGGAAGTATTATTCGGAAGTCTAGAAGAGGTGGAAGCAGGAGAAAAAAAAATTTAACATGATTTATATTATAACATTTTTATTTTTTTTATTCTTCGTAAAATTCGTAACAATAAGGTCAACATGTATGTACAGTTTATATTGTGTAGTGAGGTCAAGGAAACTAATGAATTTGGATTTAAATGATTTACNACATGATTTATATTATAACATTTTTATTTTTTTTTATTCTTCGTAAAATTCGTAACAATAAGGTCAACATGTATGTACAGTTTATATTGTGTAGTGAAGTCAAGGAAACTAATGAATTTGGATTTAAATGATTTACGTGAGTTTTCTTATTAATTTACAACTAAAAAGTTGTGCTAAGAAATTAGTTGAATTATTGTAGGTGACAGACAATAATGTCTGAATAACTGTACACAACGGCGTCATTTGAATAAATCAAAAAAAATCGTTTTTTTTTTTCGTTTTTTTTTTTCTTTTTTTCTTTTTTTTTTCGTTTTTTTTCGTTTTTTTTTTCGTTTTTTTTCCGTTTTTTTTTCGTTTTTTTTTTCTTTTTTTTTCTCTTTTTTTCTTTTTTTTTCTCTTTTTTTCTTTTTTTTTCGTTTTTTTTTCGTTTTTTTTTTCGTTTTTTTTTTTCATTTTTTTTTCTTTTTCCTTCTTTTTTTTTCTTCTTTTCTTTTTTTTTCTTTTTTTTTTCNTTTCTGAATAACTGTCCACAACGGCGTCATTTGAATAAATAAAAAAAAATCGTTTTTTTTTTCGTTTTTTTTCTTTTTTTTTCGTTTTTTTTCGTTTTTTTTTTTCGTTTTTTTTTTCGTTTTTTTTTTCGTTTTTTTTTTCTTTTTTTTTCTCTTTTTTTCTTTTTTTTTCGTTTTTTTTTCGTTTTTTTTTTCGTTTTTTTTTTTCATTTTTTTTTCTTTTTCCTTCTTTTTTTTTCTTCTTTTCTTTTTTTTTCTTTTTTTTTTCTTTTTTTTTCTTTTTGTTTTTGTTTTCTTTAACTACAATGCAGAAATATTATGTAAATATTGTTCTTTTCAAAACAAAAAATACAAAAATAAGTTATAATTAAAAATAATTTTGTTTAGTAATTATTAAATTAGTTTCAAAACGTTAGTAAAATTTTCTCTAGTTTGGTTCCATATGGTTAGGAAATGTTTTGAAGTGAGAGAGAAAGTTTGATAAAAAGTAGTGTAGAAAGTCTTTATGTAAACTGTAAAGTGTGTCTAATTTTTAAGGAATAATGGTGACGAAATTAGTGAATCATTAGTACTAATTTGACTCTACTGACACACCCAACTATATACAAAGACCCAGACTCCAACTGACAGCAACTAGAAATAGAAAATTTGATGAGAAGCAAAAAAAAAAAAAAAAAAAAAAAAAAAGAAAGTTGCGTACTCTGGTGGAGAAAGTATAGTAAAAATGAGTGTAAAAGAGAAAGTAAAAGCTCAGAATAAATAAGAACGAGGAGTAGGAGAGTCAGAAGAAAAAAAATTTACGAACAGTAACAACTTTTACTCTAATATAAAGTTAGTTTTTAAAATTAAAAAAAAATTAGTGATATTTTTAATTTCAGTGTCTGTGTATGTAACAACTGAAACTTTAATTAGTTTACTAATAAATCAACAGTGAATCTCAAGAGAATGTGGATCTCATCAACTACTCCATACTTTTCAATAATATATTATTCAATTCGGAATTTTAGAAAGCATTGACAAAAACTTTAACTTCATTTTCTACCACATTTTTGTAAGTTTTATCAAATAAGTTTCATATTACATATTATTTTAAAATTAATATAAAAAATTTCATTAAAAATTTTAACTTTTTTTTAATAAGTTAAGTTACTCAATTATCAATTTACTACATGATAAGAATTATTTCAAATTTTTATTATTTTAGATTTTACTAAACAGTATGAACGCTTTACATTTTACTACTTTATAGTAACCTCAATTTCTCATAGAATTACATATAAGATTGACATNTTACTCAATTATCAATTTACTACATGATAAGAATTATTTCAAATTTTTATTATTTTAGATTTTACTAATCAGTATGAACGCTTTACATTTTACTACTTTATAGTAACCTCAATTTCTCATAGAATTACATATAAGATTGACATGTTCAATTAAATATCCAAAATCTTTTTAAAAAAAAAGAAATTTTTTTTTTTTTTGAAGTCTTTTTCAAATAAATCCTTTGAGAATAAATCCTTAGTTGAAGTTGGAAGAGGATGGATTATTCAACTAGACAGTAATGGAATATACCTGTTACAAAGACCAATAAAGCTTTCTATTTTCACTACAATTTATATTATTCCGTTTTTCTAGTATCAAATTTTGAAAAAAAAAACTTAATTTTACTTTTATTTCTTCCAGACTTTTCTAAAACTATATTGGTTCAGTTACATAGAAAAGAAATTACATAACTTCCAAAATCCATCAATTTGAAAGGATAAAAAAAAAGTATTTTTTTTTTTTTAATCAGAAATTTTCTTTATATGATTAACATTAGACACACCCATTTCCTTATTTTGTAAAATTTTGTAAAATTCTTAGTATTATTGACAGAATATTGTTGTAAAGAACGGAAAATAATATCATTATTGTTGAAATAGGATTTCCTAGATCAACAATAGACTCTTTGATGTAACTGTCTGATTGAGTTGAGTTGAGTTTAACTTATTTGACTTTGTCTCGTAGTAATACATACATAAGATAGACATATGTCATCTACAGACTACTTGTCAGTTGTCATGACAACCATGAGATGGTTCATTAAAGTGAAAACAAGAAAAAAAATTTTTTTTTTTTTCGTTTTGTCATTTTCTTTATCGACTTTTTCTTTATGTAGGTTTTCATAAAGGAATGGAATAGAATTACTTGAGTATCTCTGACCTCTGACACTGTCCAGTGTCCACAGACTAATTTTACATTTTACTCGTTGAAAACCTATTTATTAGATTACATTCAATCAAAATTGAGTTATTTATTATATTATTTCATTAATGATTTTTTACTCAAAATTTGAAATCATAAAATTTTCATGAGTATTAATGGAATAATTTTCAAAAAAAAANTTAATGATTTTTTACTCAAAATTTGAAATCATAAAATTTTCATGAGTATTAATGGAATAATTTTCAAAAAAAAATAAAAATACTAACTTTCATCACCGGATGTGTCGATTATGATAAAAAAAGTGTTTGTATTCGAATCNAAAAAAAAATAAAAATACTAACTTTCATCACCGGATGTGTCGATTATGATAAAAAAAGTGTTTGTATTCGAATCATATATCATTTCTCGACAGGTAGTTTTCTTTCATCNATTCGAATCATATATCATTTCTCGACAGGTAGTTTTCTTTCATCGACGTACTACTACAAACATAACATACATCGACATCGATATACTTATAACTTACATAAATACATACATATGAAGTTAATATGTAGTTAATATGATATTGTTACAGTATAGAAATGAAGATTTAATATTTTTATTTTTTATTTTTTTTTTTTTGATATTGAATTGAGTTTGGAATTTAGACAGGTATGTAATATAAATTTTATTGATTTCAATTTCATAAGACTGAATGACGAAAATGAAAAAAAATTTTTTTTTTTTTGGAGAAAGTATTTCTTTTGGAGAAAGAATTTTTTTTTTTTTTTTGAAATATTTCTACACTTTCTCTTGCATCGTTCTCAGGCTAAATGAATGTACTCATATGAGAATGAATAAAAGACCTAGAAATTGTTAAATAAAATTTGTTTTTCCATATTTTTATTAACTTTTAATAAACTTTTTTAATTCATTTTTTATAACTTAAAATTGAATTTTAGTGAGACGAAATTTCCCATTTATGTCTCTCATTTCTTTATAAAGAGTCATCTGTCATCTAACAAAAAATTGGTTACATGAGCTGCATCTTTCATTTGATTAGTTCAAAATCTAATTAATAAAACAAGAGAAAAGTTTTTCAACTTTCTCTTTTATACTTTTCTCTAACAAATTTCTGTGGTTAGACGTAATCTTTTTTAGATCGAAGAATGAAANTTTTTTTTTTTTTTTTTTTTTTTTTTTTTTTTTTTTTTTTTTTTTTTTTTTTTTTTTTGATATTACTATTCTTCGAACGATTCTGTCTGACGTCCTTTGCTTTCATGAGACTATAGAGACAGGTAAGACTCAAATCCCAATTTTCTTGTCTACAAAATTTGTACTGAGATTAAGGTATATTGCAAAAA
>NIPM01000078.1:174589-215206 GCA_002738285.1 Holacanthella duospinosa | reverse complement strand
TATAATTAAAAAAAAAAAAAAAAAAAAAAAAAAAAATCTATTGTTAGTAACAAAAAAAAAGATAAAATTTTGGTGTTTTGTAAATAAAAATCATGTAGTAAATTTATATTACAGTGAATTAGATAATAACAATAAAAAATTGAACAGAAGGAGAAAGTTTATTAGAAAGTGAATAATGAAGAAGGGAGTTGAATGATGGATCTTATGTAAATAAAAAATTGACTCAACAACAATTCAAAATTTATTTACAAATTTACATATTCAAATGAAATTTTCATTACTCTATTGTTATTTTTGACTATAGATAGATTCTTACATTTTACTCAACAGAGCAAAAATTATTTATTTTTTTTTTTTGAANAAAAAATTTTTTTTTTTTTTTAAAAAAAAAAAAAAAAAAAAAAAAAAAAAAGTGAAAGTATCACCATAATAAAGAAAAAAAAATTTCATTTTTCATATTAAACAAACATGGAAAGCAAACGGCAAACCTCATAAAGTTCATTTTCTAACAAAATCCTGACAGAACATAAGTTTTATGATTATATTTGCATATTTATTTTGCACAAGATTGAACTGTTTTTTTTTCTCTTACAGCTGTAGAGATTTGACATTGACGTTGAGAATAATGATTTTATTGATTAACCCTTCAGTTTTTATTTTTTTTACGTAATTTGAAGATATTTTATTTTTTTTTTTAATATTTTTTTTTTTTTTTGAAAAAATAATTTATTTTTTTTTGAATCACAATTTGAACAAAAAAGTACACCTACTAGGAATTTATTATTTGAAGAAAAATATACCAAAAGTAACCTTACATAATGNAAAAAAAAAAAAAAAAAAAAAAAAAAAAATGAAAAAAAAAAGGAAAAAAAAAGTAGATTGTTAACCCTCTAGATACTTAATAAATGAGTACTAAACAAAGGAAAAATATAAACAGATGGCTTCAAGTGTGAAATTTTATTAGCAAAAGTGTAAACATACACCCTGGCTCATAATTATAGTAACATTCATTTTTGTACATTTATACATCACTCTCTATATCAACTACCTACTATATTCTTATTATATTTTTTTTAATAATAACTGAAACTGAAATTAATAAAAAAAATAAATAAAGTGAAAAGATATGACCTAAATAGTAAGTTAAGTAATTAATTTTTTTTTCTATTATAATTTCTCACTCAACTCATCCTATCAAACTTTTTTGTTACCAAAGATGTAACTTTATGGATCTAATCATCCAGAAATCAAAATTTATTTCTTATTAGATAACTTTCTCTTGCCTTTCTATTGTTCTATTGTTTGAGTATATATTTTGCTTGAAAAGTATATACGTCAATTCCAGTTCATTAAGACAGAAAAGTTGTTTTTGTAGACTATAGTAAAGCAAAAGAACTACAGAACCCCCCAAAATCTTCATCTCCTAAAACCAATGGTGTGAAAAGAAAGTTAAGTGAAAGTTTTCGAGCGGTTTCTCTCTCTCTCTCTCTTTTTCCACTCTAATTATAAATCTTTAGCCAGTTTATTCTCTAGAGCATAAANGCGGTTTCTCTCTCTCTCTCTCTTTTTCCACTCTAATTATAAATCTTTAGCCAGTTTATTCTCTAGAGCATAAAAGTACTCTCGAGTCCACACTATTCCTTAAAAAAAATATAAAAAACGGACAAAATGGAGTAATCGAAGAGAAAGCAGAGCACTCAGAGATAATTAAAGGAGAAGGTGTTAGTAGAATTCTCGTCAGTGTGACTAGGGTTAATAACTTTTCTGTCGATTAAGGAAAGGGGACATTTTTTTTTTTNATATAAAAAACGGACAAAATGGAGTAATCGAAGAGAAAGCAGAGCACTCAGAGATAATTAAAGGAGAAGGTGTTGGTAGAATTCTCGTCAGTGTGACTAGGGTTAATAACTTTTCTGTCGATTAAGGAAAGGGGACATTTTTTTTTTTCTCTCAAATCCATTTGGTAGATAATCCTTCTGCGTCTGTGTGAATCAAAACGACGTAGTGAATTAAAAATTTTCAAACTTGAAAGTTCTTCTTTGAAGAACTTGAATTCAATTGGAGAGAGTCAATTTAGACGATAATTTCCCACACTGTACAGATTTCCAAAGACTTCTTTCATGTTGGTTTTTTTAGTCTCGTCTTTTAATCCGTTCATTTCCTAATGATAGGATTTTCAAAGCTGAAAGAATGATTTTCTACTTGAATAATTTAGATAAGCTTTACTCTTTCTACACTTTACCACATAAGACAAACTTACTCATTTAAGTACAGAGTCTTTCATCTTTTTTTTCTATAGTATTTCTTTACTTTCATGCTAGCTACGAATATTTTAGTTTCAAATTTGAAATAGAGCAAGACAAAGGTACTAAACTAAATTACTTAAATTCTTTCATATTATTTTGAATGAGTTGGTTGTACAAAAATATCCTTTTGATATGGGCAACGGATAACTTGTGAAAGTACAGTGAGAGCAACATAAAACAATTTTTGGGGTTATGTGAGATTACGGGAATATTGNCGGATAACTTGTGAAAGTACAGTGAGAGCAACATAAAACAATTTTTGGGGTTATGTGAGATTACGGGAATATTGGTCATGTTTCTTAGTCAATTATCGAGCGGAATAGGTGAAGATTCATGATACTCTTGACTGGTGTTCTTCATGACTCTTATTCCAGTGTTATGACTCTATGTCTAACTCCTAGGGTTTTTGGGAGTAGGGAGTAATTAGATGACTGACTTTTTGGCGTTTGGGGGTTCGAGTTATGACTCTCAGACTTGGGAGTCATGAATTTTTTTTTAACATGCGAAAATGAGCATATGAGACTCATTTTCCTTATTTTTTCTACTTTCACTATTGAATGAATAAAAAATTTTTATTTAATTTCATATTGTTTTACCTGATTTCCTATATTTGTATTATGTGACTCCAGAGTCAGAGTCATGACTCTGACTTCGGAGTCAACTACTAAAAATCAAGGAGTCAGAGTTATGACTCCAAGAGTAAACTCCCAACGTTTAGAGTTGTTAGATTTATAACTCCTTGAGTCATGACTCAAGTCATGACTAACTGGAATCATAGAAAACACTACTACTCTTGATCTTCTATCATTCCTGCCGCTGCCCATACCAACGGAGTGTGAGATGTCTGGATTAGGTATTAGTATCTCCGGAATTTANCTATCATTCCTGCCGCTGCCCATACCAACGGAGTGTGAGATGTCTGGATTAGGTATTAGTATCTCCGGAATTTAGTTTAATAAAGTCAACAAAGATGAACTAAACTAATTGAACATTTTGATTGACTACTAAAGCCACGCCACAACATAAAAAAATAACATCACATGAAAAAGGATCTATATAAAGATTACCTACCCTGTACATTTTCGAATGGTGAAAAACAAAAGAGAAAAAAAAAGTAATGTAATAAATAATACATTTTCTAGATATCAAAATATGGAAGATGATGGAAGAAAGTCCATATATACAGAGCACTCAATAAATATTCTATATAAAATACGGCTTTTTTTTTTACTATTGCTTACTACTTTTTACTTTTTTTTACCAACTATTTATTGAGCGCTCTGTTTATATTTTTTTTTGAATGTAAATAAAATATAATAAATAAAGTGAGAGTGAAAGTAAATAAACTTTTCCCAAAATTTAAATTCATAGTACCAGGAATGAAAGCAAAAAAAAAAAAGAAAAAAGTAATTAGAAAAAGTATTAAACTAACTTTAACACCTTTCTCAGTAGAAACTTTTTTTAACTTTACATTAAAAAAAAATCCAAATTTATAATTCATAAATTCTAACTTCCTATTATTCTTTTCATGTTTCATTTTTCAGTTGAGTAGAAAATTTCATCTATTTTTATCACTATTACTTTCAAAACTGTTTTTTTCTAACCTTTCATTTCAAATTTAAATCGTATTCCCAGGGTTAAGGTAAAAAAAAAAAAAAGAAAAAATAGACTCCTGTGCGGAATTATAATATTATTTTTGTTTCTGTATTCATCTAATGATACAGAGCTTCACATGAAGTTTATTTTTTCAAACATTTTGTATAATTTACTAACCTTTTGTACCATACCATACATGACTTACATTTGAAAGGGCAGTGTATATAATATACAATATATATATTTAAGTCTATAAAGTATTATTTTTTAGAACCCAAGTAAAACTGACGCTCAATTTCGATTAAAAACCAGTCTGAAAATAATGAATATTAATTGNGAATTATAATATTATTTTTGTTTCTGTATTCATCTAATGATACAGAGCTTCACATGAAGTTTATTTTTTCAAACTTTTTGTATAATTTACTAACCTTTTGTACCATACCATACATGACTTACATTTGAAAGGGCAGTGTATATAATATACAATATATATTTAAGTCTATAAAGTATTATNTATATAATATACAATATATATATTTAAGTCTATAAAGTATTATTTTTTAGAACCCAAGTAAAACTGACGCTCAATTTCGATTAAAAACCAGTCTGAAAATAATGAATATTAATTGTAAAAAGTCTATTAATCCAAACGCTTTTATAATACCAAAGTCAAATCACTTTTGTTATTTTAATTATGAAATTTATCAAAGAATTCTGTCTAGATTGAAATTTCTTTTTAAAATCTAAAATGAAAATGTCAAAAACATACAGGTCATGGTCTAGATGGTGGTGGTGGTTAGTAACTTTTGTTATAAGTGTCAAGTGGTCAGTGGGGCTTGAAAGAATGGTGTCAATTCTTTTCTCATTCCTCTAATTTCATCCATTTCGAATACCAATATTAGACATATTCCAATGGACATAATATACTTCATTGGACATACGCCAATGGACATACTCCAATAGGTTGGAGTATGTCCAATGGACATACTCTTATAGAGATACTCAATAGGTTGGAGTATGTCCAATGGACATAGTACTTTCATTCTGATACTGACTTTCAAATCTTTTTTTTTTTTTTCGAATGATATCAGATATACAGAGTGAATAAATAAGAGCTACCTAGAGATCCTCACTCCACCGAACCTTTCTCTGTGTAGCTCACCATAAATCGGCGTCAGAATTTTGTTTATTTCATAACTAAATCTAGTAACAACTACTTAATAGATCATTTGTTAAAAGTGACTATCGTCTATGTCTAGATAATGATTAATTCGTTCATAAAAACCGCTTCGGACAATTTTTAGCCTTTACGTGTTTTCATTTACGGTGGCAACAAAAGTTTCAATTCTATTCTTGAACTGCTCTATGTTTACTGTGCGAAGTGAGTTGAAAACGATGCTTTTCAAATAACCCCAAAAGAAATAATCCAATGGGTTACTCCCATTTAGATAAAACAACTTTTGACTAAATAATTCTTTGTTTTGAATATAACAACATGTGATGTTATAAAATAAACAAAATTCTGACGCCGATTTTTGGTGGGTGACACAGAGAAAGGTCCGGTGGAGTGAGGATCTTTAGGTAGCCCTTATTTACTCACTCTGTATATATAATATGTATTTTTTTTTATTTTATTTTTTTTTTGGAAAAGAAATCTAACAGTATTTTTTGAACTTGAGTGCTTGAGTATAAGTTAGAAAATCTAACATGATTGGTTTGTTTTCAGTCTCTTGAGAGGGAATTTTTGACACTTAAGGAACCAGTAGACTAGTAGTTGAATTAGTTGTCAAAAAGTCTCTCTCACACTTGCTTTCACTTCTCTCTCTCCTTGTCTCTTATTTTGTTATATAATTTAAGAGACCTTATTATCCCTTCCTAAATCTTCAATCTTCAAATTTCCTGTGTTCATTTTTTTTCTCGAGACTTTGGAGTTTAATTTTGTGGAATAAAACCAATCACGAGTTGAAAGCATGTTAAACTCATTTAGTCGCTTTTAGAAAGTACAACTTCATTTCTTTATTTAGAGTGCATTGTTTTCTTGGTAGTTTAGACTATGAGTTATAAGTAAACTCCATAGGTCAATTTCTGTAAAATTCAAGGAACACTTACATTGGACCAATTTCCGCAATTGTATAGAACGCTTCATAGTACTGTAGGACTATGAAACTATGAGATTAATACAACTATGAAACGTGACTCATTTTGGAGGTCTCTGATTGGTTGAAAAAACTATGAGGCTCCCACTAGTTCTAATCTACTCAGAGGCATGTATAAATGTCATAGTCCCTCAATTCAATCCTCTCCACTCAAACTCAAGAGAAACAAATTCTGTTTGAGAGGAGTTGTGGGGATGGGAACACATTTTCTCAACTGTGTAGTGACTTTATGAACACAGGCTAGTTGTCCCCTTGATAATCTTCCTTACACATTTCGGTGAGGAATAGACAGCTGTTAATTCTAGCACAACTTTTCTATCATTTTCGTTCCCGTAAATTTTCTAAAATCTCAAAGTACTATGAGTCTTAATACTATCTGGCGCTCTATACAATTACGGGAATTGGCCCATTCTATTTTCTCAAATAAGAATAAACTCAGTCTTTCTTTACACAGCAAAGCAAACTGTGCTAAATAATCTCTACAAATTTAATTTTATTCCCTGCCATGGTGATAGAATATTGANCAACTTTTCTATCATTTTCGTTCCCGTAAATTTTCTAAAATCTCAAAGTACTATGAGTCTTAATACTATCAGGCACTCTATACAATTACGGGAATTGGCCCATTCTATTTTCTCAAATAAGAATAAACTCAGTCTTTCTTTATACAGCAAAGCAAACTGTGCTAAATAATCTCTACAAATTTAATTTTATTCCCTGCCATGGTGATAGAATATTGATTAGAGAGATTTCCAAAAAAAAAAAAAAAAAAAATTTTTTTTCTGGTTTATTATTACACAAGACTAGATTGTTTGTAAGTAAAGAAAATTCTTTGTATAGAAGTAAATGAAGAAAAGTCAAAGTAATGAGAGAATAAGGGACTATTGATTACTATTTTTTTTTATTTCTTTAGAAAGTGGAGAAAGTTGTTAGAAAAGTGACAACGGATCTCTCTTTTGACAAGAGAAACCGGATGTTGAGCAATGTTACGGAATTCGATTTCTTATATCAAATTTATTTTATTCAATTTAAGCTCTTTGTATGTTTTTTTTTTCTATGGGATTCGATAGGATCCCAATTCTTAAATTCCAAATTATATCAAGAACGGATTTAAAAAAAGAAAACTTTCACGTCAAGTTTATCGATTGAAACTTAAAAAAAAAAGAGACTATATGTAATGCTGTATTATTTTCTTAGGGACAAAAAAAAAAAAAAAACTACACTAAACTAAAAAAAAANGAGACTATATGTAATGCTGTATTATTTTCTTAGGGACAAAAAAAAAAAAAAAACTACACTAAACTAAAAAAAAAACTAAAAAAAAATTATTGAAAAAAAAATACTGAAAAAAAAATACTGAAAAAAAAAACAAAATATGNAAAAAAAAAACTAAAAAAAAATTATTGAAAAAAAAATACTGAAAAAAAAATACTGAAAAAAAAAACAAAATATGTTTAAGACAAAAGAAATTGGGACTTTGGATGTGTAGTTGTGGTGATTAGTCAAAGTTTTAAATGCGTTATAAAACTTTGTGGTGTCGTACAACTTTTTCATAAACTTTTTTTCTTTTTTTTTTTTTTTAACTCCTGACAATCATCCGTTTGACCGTCTGTCCCAAATTTTTCTCTCCATGGTCCAACTTTAACTTTTTATGTATTACTTTAAAAACTTTTATTATCCGAAATTTTGGAGAAAGTTATAAAGAAGTAGACAGGATATCATAGCTATTTACAATCTATTGATTATTATGTAATAATACAACAATTTCAAATACTTACATATATATTATACATATATTGATTTCGATCTAACTTAAAAAAAAAAATATGGAACAATATAGCCGATGGCGGAGGGAAAGACGGAGGGGGAGTGGGAGGGAATGGGGATGAGTGAATGAAAAGAAAATATTGTATATTTTAAAAAATAAAAATCATTTTAACACATTTTAACGTACATTTCGTACCTGAAGGGTATATTTTCAAAAAATAAAAATAAAATAATACTTTAGGCGTTGTGGAGTTAAATAAATGTCATGATATAAGCTCAATTTTCACCTAATCATGATTATAATGTTTGTTTTTTTGAATGAATGAATGAATAAATAAATACTTACTACCTGGTGAGGTAGTAGGAGTATATAAAATTCATTAATTCAAACAAATTAGTCTGATTTTCTACATGCCTGAAGATAAATTGAGTAAAAATAATTTAATTTTCAAAGGATCCCTGTCAGTTAGTAATGTGACGAGGAGAAAGTCTATCCATCCATTTCTACCATGAAAACCTTGAGGTTGAATAACTATGAGATTGAGACAAGAGTAGTGAATATTATACCAACTTTCACTACTACTCTAATGGTTTCCAATTACAAATTATTCTTACTTTAGACTCAATTCTAACCACAAACAGTAGTAGATTTAAATTATTTTACATCTGATTTTACTCATAAGAGACCTTAAGAAAAAAAATATAAAAGAAAAAATACAAGGTGTTCCAACAAAAACATATGTCATCCCTTTCACTCACTTTCACCAAAGTTGGCACTTGTCAACCAACGAACACATTGAATAATAACTGACGGTCAACTATGTACTTCTTGGAGTAGAATCTAAGTACAGTATGTTCTAACAAAACCCTAACAACCTAACAACCTAACAACTTAACAATAGAAGATGATAATAAGATGTCAATTTATAACAAATTGGACCAATAGACAAGTTTACAGTGCTCTAATCTCAAAGAATTGATATTTTCACTCGTGGTGAAAGTTCCAATTTCCTCTTTCACTTTATATTTTTGAAAATTATTTGACAATTTTTTTTTACTAAATATCTAACGAAAAACTCAGAGTAAGCAATTCTTTGCTACGTAGTAGAATCGACGATTTTAAATCAACAGAATGTTTATTTTTTTTTCATTTTTACAATCCGTCACTTTTTTTTACTTGACGTTTTATCTCCAAAATTATGTATGAAATTGAGTATTTTCTGATTAATTTTTTTTTTATACAAAATTTGATTACAATATCTAAAAATATCAAATAGAGTGATATTCAGAAAAAGTTTCCTTAAGTTTGTTCCAAAAATTCATTGAAAAATGAAGTTTGTATTTTAATTTTCTTTGAGTAAAAAGAGAAAGTTGATGTTGAGTTATATTTTTGTTGTAACATACTGTAGTATAATTTTTTGCANTTTTTTTTTTTTTTTTTTTTTTTTTTTTTTTTTTTTTTTTTTTTTGCATTGTATTTCTAAGTGGAATTGTGACTTCTTGTAAAGAAAATTATTAATTCAAATATCAAACTTGGGCTAAATCATTCAAAAAATAGAGTTGGATAAGTTTTATGCAACAGAGTGTATTTTACAATAGCTGACCTTAGTTTCTTTGAGTAAAAAGAGAAAGTTGATGTTGAGTTATATTTTTGTTGTAACATACTGTAGTATAATTTTTTGCACAAGATGGTCAAGATATAAGGGAGAGTAGGAGTAAGGCCATTGATAAGGACTCTTTTTTATCTCCCCTTGACATCTGCTCACGTCTCAGCCTCACTTTCACCATAATACAATCTCTACACTTTCTCCATTATTACAATTCCCTTGACCAAAAAAAAAAAAAAAAAAAAAAAAAAAATCAAGACAAGAAATCTTGAAAATCCAGTCAGGATTCAAGATAGTGTAAGTAGGAAGATGAAAAAAGACTCAAGAAAATGATATAAGTTAGGATATAAAATAAAAAGATGAGGAGGTTACATAGTTGAGTTGAACTCAATTCTGTTGGTTTAGTGAGTCTAATCAATCATCACCAGGCTTAATAATATAAGTTTATGACCTCAATTCAGTCACTCTGGTGTCATGAGACTTTCTTTTGTATCTTACAAATTGTCATTTTTCATCATGTCATTCAAGAGTTCGACAATCATTCCGTCACTCATCCTTCATTTTCCCAATGAAATCAATTACTATATAACTCCAGTGAAAGAAGAAAAAAAATAAAAGTCGAATTTTCAAAAAAGAAAAAAAAAAGTCGAGTTTTCAAAAAAGAAAGAAAAAAAAAANATGAGACTTTCTTTTGTATCTTACAAATTGTCATTTTTCATCATGTCATTCAAGAGTTCGACAATCATTCCGTCGGTCATCCTTCATTTTCCCAATGAAATCAATTACTATATAACTCCAGTGAAAGAAAAAAAAATAAAAGTCGAATTTTCAAAAAAGAAAAAAAAAAGTCGAGTTTTCAAAAAAGAAAGAAAAAAAAAAGTCGAGTTTTCAAAAAAAAAAAAAATAAAAAAATGAAAGTCTACAGAACGTATACAGTTCCAAATTCCAAAATTTCCAATTTGAAAACCGTCTTCTGTATTGAAATTGAAAGTAACCATGTAAATTTTGATATGAAAAACTTGTAATTCAAAATTTGAGAATTCAATTTCTAGTATACTTTATACTCTTCCATTAGTTATGGAATGTATATGATGTAAAACGGAATGAAATTTCTTAATAACTTTTTGANTACTTTATACTCTTCCATTAGTTATGGAATGTATATGATGTAAAACGGAATGAAATTTCTTAATAACTTTTTGAATTTGTAACAAGTTCTTAAGAACATTCTCTTTTCTATAATACATATAATGGATTTTCACAATATATAACAAGTTACTAAATAACTTGTATAACTTTCTTTCTCAGAGTAATTTTTTTGAAACAAGAGAGAAAAGATCAATGAGTCTGAAAANAAATAACTTGTATAACTTTCTTTCTCAGAGTAATTTTTTTGAAACAAGAGAGAAAAGATCAATGAGTCTGAAAATTTTTTTTTAAATTCTAATTAATTGGAATTTGTTAATGAGAAACGTTAGAAATTAAACTTGATTGTTTTTTAATTATAATTTANTAATTCTAATTAATTGGAATTTGTTAATGAGAAACGTTAGAAATTAAACTTGATTGTTTTTTAATTATAATTTAGAAATGAAATTATAAATTTGAAGAACATTAAATTCAAAGATCAGAAGATCTTTAGAGTAAAAATTCTTTACAGTAGAGTTCATTTTTAATGAAATAAGAAAGGAAATGAAAGAACCAAGAGAAAGTTTAAATAAATCACTTAATAACCGGATTTCACTATAACTAAACAAATTTATAATGAAAATCAGTTCTTAATTTAATAATTTGAGAATTATTGTAAAATTTGAAAATAAAAATTGGTAAATTGATGAATTTAAAATTAAGTATTTTTAGTGGTGAAAGTGATATTTTTTTTTTTTTTTGGTGAGAAAATAAAATTTGGTAGACTCCATTCAATTACTTTCTTTTCTACTTCCACTTGATTATGCAAATAAGTAGGAAGGGCTTAAAATTTATGTTCATATATCCCATAAACTTATTCCTCCTGTCACTAGTTTAGCAAACTTTTTCATACTTCAACAGAAGCATTAGTTCTGATTCATGCTTCATAAATCAACGATTCTAAGTTATAAGACTTCTATGTTTACTAAAGATTAGTCAAATCAACTTTTTCTCAAAAAAAAAAAAAAAAAAAAAAATATATTTTTTTGAAAGAGAAAGTTGATTTGACATTTTGTCTCAACTCTAATTCTAACTCTAACTCTAACTCCAACGTTGACTAATTTTTGTATATGATTTCATAAAATCTTAAACTAAATATAAGTAAATTGTTTACTTATTAGTATGTTTTAAGTTATTTTTCTTTACAAAAAAAAAAAAAAGTTTATTTTTTTGAAAAAAAAAATAAAGTCTTTTCATCTCCAACGATCCCAGAGGATAAAAACTCTTTGGAGCACAAAAATTGAATTTTCTGTTAATCTTCCGTCAACAATGGATCCTAAAAATTGTAAAAAAAAAAGAAAAAATAGAACAATGATGATAAATTTAGGTAAAAAAAAAAAAAAATCTGATTCATTTTATCTAATTCTCTATTTATATCTATCTATATATACAATATCTATCTATAAAACAAGGATTTTTGCAATTTCCAAAACAATACTTGATTCCACGTAATATTATTTATATATAATATAAAATCTGACAGATGTCTGCTAATTTAATTAAAGTTTTAGATAAGATTTTAACGTTCATATCCCTTTTTAGCTAATACTATTAGATAAATTTGTAAATTCGGTAGTAAATTTAGTCTTTGGAAATTAATAACAATAAAATATAACCTAAAAACAAGTCTCTATAACCTAAAAAAAAAATTTTTTTTTTTTTGGTGTCAAATATTTATAGCGTCATTTATAGTCTAGTTATATAATGTATATAAATCAAAATTCTGAGGGCATAATTAGTTAATTGTAAATTAGGGAAAAAGGTATAACTGAGAGAAGATGATGAGGTTAGTTATAAATTCAGTAATATGGTTTTATGTAAAGAGGTCAAATGAATAATTCATATTTTGAAGTTTGAGTCTAGAGGAATAAATAAGATGAAGGAATAAATGTTTATTTCATCTTCATATTTCATTTTCTACTTTTCACTTTTGATCAAAAACTTTCTCTTCAAGAAGAAATTTCTCAAGTGAAAGTCAAAAGAAAAGTTTGTATAGTCCAAAAAAAAAAAAAAAAAAAAAAAAAAAAAAAAAAAGATTTAGATAGTAAAATAATAAAAATTCATTGAGAAGATCTCTTCACTTGTAGGAAAGTAGTATAACCAAGTCTGAATGATCTTGGTGATCATTTTATATTCAAATTGCTTGTCTTGAGTCTTTACAATAGAAAATTAGATTTTAAAACAATGGATTTTCCCAAAGGAATTAAGATAAACCCTTTTCATTTCATTTTATAGTAACTAATTATTCAAAGACGTAACTTATTATTCTTATAGTCTACTTTTACTAAAATTCCATCCGTTTCTTTCTACTTTTACCGCTCAATCTTACTCAATTGAGTTAAAAAAAATTACTTGTGTTTTGACTAGGAGTATGGTTACATACTATGAATTACTCTCTAGAGTCCTTCAACTATCTAACATTAAATATATCTATCTAACTACTCAAACTTTACTTGTAATGATGAGGTCGTTGATGTGAAGTTATTAAATCCTCTCAAGATTATGTCAGACGAAAAAGAAACTATTTTTTAAGAGAGTTATTTTTATTGACAATGGAGAAAAGTAAAAAAAAAAAAAGGAAAAATACTTTGTCTCAAGGGGAGTAATAAGAGTTTTTTTTCTTCTCCAAACCAACAAGAATTGAGAAAAGTAAAGAAAGTGAAAACTTTGGAGTAGTAAAAACTTTCTCTTTTTTAGTAAGTTATATTGAGTCGTTGGTGAAATAAAATAAGAGAAAGTGAGGTGAAAGCAAAATGAAATGAGGCTATTTGGGGTATTATTAGATATTAGACAAAGAGAAAATATAATATAATAATATAATTATTGTTGTTACTAATAATATAATTATTAAAATACAAATCCACTCAACTAACTCATATCCCAAGGTTGCTATGAGAAATTTACAGAAAGCAACTTTGATAAGGTTAGTCCATAACTCTATTTTTTTTTAAATTAACAAAAAATAATCAAACAAGAAAATCAACAAACTTCACCAAAATTAAACAGCTTTTTAGCTTCCAATATTTATTATTTTTTTTTAAAATTTTGTTTCGTGTTCATCAGTAGACATTTATATAAACTTCCAAATATATTTAGATTTCAAAAAGAAGATNATAATAATATAATTATTGTTGTTACTAATAATATAATTATTAAAATACAAATCCACCCAACTAACTCATATCCCAAGGTTGCTATGAGAAATTTACAAAAAGCAACTGATAAGGTTAGTCCATAACTCCATTTTTTTTTAAATTAACAAAAAATAACCAAACAAGAAAATCAACAAACTTCACCAAAATTAAACAGCTTTTTAGCTTCCAATATTTATTAGTTTTTTTTAAATTTTGTTTCGTGTTCATCAGTAGACATTTATATAAACTTCCAAATATATTTAGATTTCAAAAAGAAGATAAGACAAATACTAATAGAATTTATGTACCCAGCGTATAGTTCACCATTTTTTCGAATTGCAAAATAAATTTTAATTGTAACCTTAGGAACGGAGTTAGATGTCGGTCCGACATCCAGATTCAAAAAAAAATTAAAAAAAAAAGAAGGAGTTATGGACTAACCTTATCAGTCGCTTTTTGTAAATTTCTCATAGCAACCTTGTCATATCCATTGTTATAATTTTTGAATTCTTATATAAATCNAATTAAAAAAAAAAGAAGGAGTTATGGACTAACCTTATCAAGTCGCTTTTTGTAAATTTCTCATAGCAACCTTGTCATATCCATTGTTATAATTTTTGAATTCTTATATAAATCTTAACAATGGATATTTTCTTCAATTAAACCATTGCATTATAGACGTTACGACTAAAAAAAAATCTAATAGTATAGTTACTCAAATGAAATTCAAAATCCAACCTATCGAGAAGGCAAAAATGAACTAATTTCCGGTTTATCTTAAATTTGAAAAAAAAAATATATATATATATAAACTCATATTACTTTACTAATATTTCGTTATAAAGTTTAATACACCAAGGTTAGAGAAAGAAAAAATTTTGTGTAAAAATTTTGAGTACTTTTACCAAATATTAATAATAAAAGTTATAAAAATGTATTAGAAAATTTTGATTTTATGTATATAGTGAGTTTGTTGAAACTACTAAAGAAAAAAAAAGGCAAATGAGTAAATGAATTTGTTATTTAGGAATCTTGTAAATAACAATGAAAATTCATTATCATTATGCTCAAAGAAAATATGTTATAAACTTCTTCTATGTAAATAGTTATATGTACTTTTGTTAATCAACTAAAAATCACAAGAATTTTCAGTTTTGATTGATGTTTTTTTTAACAAGTACTAAAATTGAGAAAGATATCAAATGTTGACTACTATTTTCTATTTAGAAATAGAAATGAAAACTACTAANAAAAGAATTTTCAGTTTTGATTGATGTTTTTTTTAACAAAAGTACTAAAATTGAGAAAGATATCAAATGTTGACTACTATTTTCTATTTAGAAATAGAAATGAAAACTACTAATCCAACAGTGAGAGAATTCTCATTGGAATTCTAAAACATTTTCATAGAAATTGTTTGCTCATCCACAGAAATCAAAGCAAAGGCATCAAAGGAAATAGATTCACTATTTCATTTCAATGGGAATGATTTTTTTTTCTAGATATATATATATTTTTTTTTTCTAGATATATTTTCTAGAATGGTTTCTCCTAGGTACCAAGGCTCTTTGGTACCTCTGATACTTTCTGATTCAGAGTANGCATCAAAGGAAATAGATTCACTATTTCATTTCAATGGGAATGATTTTTTTTTCTAGATATATATATATTTTTTTTTTGATATATTTTCTAGAATGGTTTCTCCTAGGTACCAAGGCTCTTTGGTACCTCTGATACTTTCTGATTCAGAGTAGGTAAAGTTGACGATAAAAATAAATTTTCATGTCTTGATGATGGCTTCATAAGTTTCAATCTACAAAGATGACTTCCAACACTTACCTCTAATTGGAATAAATCTAACGTCGTCGTTACTAATACATATTACAGGGTTGAAGAAAAACCTCACCAAAGAAAGTAAAAAAAAATGTTTTACTTTTGCTTGTGTAACTCTTTTCAAAATTTTTCTTTTCAACTTGAGTACTCCGTCACATCGCTTACTGTCATCTCATCATCCATGACTTCCCTCTAGCCTAAATTTCAAATTATAATAATTATAATCCTGAGAATTGTGAAAGTAAGCGTATTATACCTACTACTTAAGTAGTATCAATTACTTAATAAACTAATTGGAAATAATTATTGAAGAAGTTAGGCAAAAGTTTATAAAAAAAAATTCAAGTTAAGTAAATTTTTTACCGGATATGTTAGAGTGGTGCCTAGGACCTTAGGTATCGAGGTAAACTTGAGATTTGGTTCAAAATAATTAGATGGCAGTAGTAAAGTGATGGCGAAGAAACAAAAGATCGTTTTTCAATTCTTTTGGAGAGTTTTTCTTACAGGTTTTGTAGTAGTATATTGTAAAGGGATTTTTATTCCCTCGATGATCGTCCGCTACGCTTCTATTGGTCTGTAGAAACTACGTAGATCTTAAATCCAAGAGGTTCCATTCTTCTTCTACGTCAATCTTTGAGTAATTTAAAAAAAAAATATACAAGATTAAAAGAATAATCTCATCTTTTCTTCTCGGATGGAATCCCATCGGTACAGTGATGCTCATCATTCCGCTGGCAGCAGTTGACAGGAGCCTAGAAAATAATAAACTCAACTTGTTAGCATATTTATTGATCAGCTGCTTTTTTTTTTTTTTTGGATGAGGGTTTGGAAAGGCTAAAGTTCATACCTTATTTTGACACTCGTAGGGAAGCACCAGATGCTGACAGGAAAGCTACTGATCCAATTTCAATCCCTCATCATCCATCACCATAGAAAGTCTTGACATTCATTTTTGTATCCAAAATATTGCTTTCTCTTAGAAATTCATAGAATGACTGGAAAAATAAAAATAAAAAAATATAAATAAAGTTCACATCAGAATCAACCAATTATTGATTAACCTCTTACTCTTACCTATGATATCCATTGAAAAATTAATTTTTTTTTTCACTTCTAGATTTCCTAAGTGAAGGTCTAAAAAATAATACTTTTGACCTGTGGAATCTTGACCATGGGATCAGTCGGAAGTAGCAGTGGCTCTTCACCACCAAACTTTACAGATCGGGGTCAAGAGCACACTGTGACAGCCGCACTCATTGCAATAGTAGTATTTGGAACTGGTAAGTTATTACAAATAAAAATCTTATTATTTCATACAATATAATATTATTATTTTGGAAATTTTTTGAAATTTTGGAAAATTTTTTCAAATTTTTTCAAATTTCAAATCTTTTCCATCTAGTTAGTAAAATCCAGATTAATTTTTTCTTTAGGTTTGGTTTTCATCCTACTCCTCTGCTACGCATGCGTCCTAAGACGACTTTGTTGTCCAGACTTTGGAAGGTCAAAGTCCTCTCAACATCACCACCATCGGAGCACAACTACACAACATACATCTTGTGACCTCACAAGACTCGATACGCTTACTATCGAAAGATCACCCTCTTAAATCAAATGAGCAAGTCATCCTACACTTTCCCACTTCAACGATAATTATAAATTACATAAGTAGATATATAGTGATTTTAATTTACTACCCTGACATCATGATACCGCTTATATATTCTAATATTTATGTCTTCATTGTCAATCTCAGGTTATATTTAATTGAATCCAATTTTAAAATTTATAATGCAAATTAATTTATAACGCTCTCCGATTCCATTATTCAATCCTAAATATTCCACTACAAAAATAATCATGCTTTAACTTTCTTGTCATATTTCTATTTTGTTTAATAATTTGGAATTTGTTCAATATACTCTGTTTTATGATATTAATAGCCGTTTTATTCTAAACGTTAACCTAATTTCCTAATTGACTCAAATTTAATAAAAAATAAAACATTTTAATTCTCATCATTTTTTTTTATAATTATAATTATAAATTTAACTCTGTTTTAAAACAGAAAATTATGAAACTTTGACTTGGGTATTGATTGCAATAAAAGTTAATCAGCTACAGGAAGCAACGAAAAGTCTTTGACGAGAAGTGTATATAGTAACACTTTGGAGAATTAGAATGATTACATAAAGAATCCATGAATATAAAAATACGAACATTCCCTTACTAAACTCTTACTAAAATCAAATACCTAATTCATCTTACCAAATTAGTTATAATTATTATAATGGAAGAATTGTGACGGGCGGTGGTGCAGTTAGCAATTAACGCCACGGGTTACTTCCTATCAAGCTCATGGACCTAATTGACTCTTTAATTGTTGCAGAATAGAAATGACCATATCACGAAGAGTCTAGAAGAACAATACAATAAAATTAGATTATTGTGCTACATAAAGTAAAAAAAAAAATTTTTTTTTTTTAAATTTCCAGCTTACTTGTGGTTTGCAATGTTCTTCCAACCAACTGAATACACCAGCTGACATTTCTGTAAAGTTTGCTACGCTCATTCCCGCATTGAATGAGATAAAGAGAGTATCCATAATGGCTTGGAACTAAAATATACAGAATAATTCTATTTTTCTTTCCTAAATAAAATGAATGAAATTTAAACATTGAAAACTTACAACTTGGAACTTGACTTCATCTGAAACCTGGAGAGAAGCATTTCCTGGTTGATTCTGATGTGCTTTTACAATTTGCTCATAATTGACTTTCATGATTTGAAGAGCAATCACTTCCTTCCGCAAGGCTGAAAGCTCATCTTCTTGCCTCTTCTTCTGCTGAAGTAAGTACTGAAATGGAAACAATATGGAAAAGTCATAAAAAGTCATTTGAGAAAACTTTGGTTCATGCTGAGTTTGTAGATTTTTCCTGTTCCCTCTAGGTGATCTTCATTAATGGAATTTTACTTGATAAGAGTGGAAAGCTTGGGCTGTTGTTGTATTATTGCTGACTGATACAAAATTAGATTTTGAAACTTACTTGGATATAGTCAATCGACTTTTGCAAGATAGTAGCTTTGCTCAGCTTGTAACCACTGAGAGAGTCATTCTGTTGACACATTGGAACCAAGTCTTGCAGGGAATCATACCCCTTCTTGATTGCATCTCGTCGTTTCTGTTCTGCTTGTGTATGGGCCTCACGACGTCTCTCCTTGTAACTCATGCTCGACTTCCCATCCGAGTCCTCATCATCTGAAACATCAAATAAAGTAGAAAAAACTCATTCAGTCTTCGAGAAATCCAATGATGGCAAAATCTCAATCCCAAAATTCCTACTTGTCACTGATATTCCAAATAATGATTCAATTCCAACAATCACTATTTATACAAGTGTATATACATACATTTTTAGGTTTTAAAACTTTCTGCATATCATGAATTAAAACATTATATAAATTTAAGCTTTCGTGAAAAGTTATGAAATTTAAAAAAAAAATCAAAATATTGCAGGTTCGCAGATGAAATTTTAATTTTTAAATTAAAAAAAATTCCTTTTGTGATGGCTTTCGTGATCATGGATATAGTGAGCTATAGTCCTGTCATATGGCCATTTGGAACGGGCAAAAGTTGTTTACTACTAACACTAACAGCTGACTCATGATGAGTTATCCCGTCGTTGTAACATCATTAATTTTTTCTGCTTAAATAGGTCTTCCAACCTCCATTACTTGAAATCCTAAACACGTAGGTATTAAAAAATACAGAGAAATAAAGTGAGATACGACAATGTTCATGCGTGGTTAATTATTCTACAATGTTACAAATGACATGACCAATTGAATAATAATCGGGCGATACTCTACTCTTCCCTAAGTGAATACATATACGTAATAATATACCTGTATTATGTGCAGATGATGAGAGGGTATTCAGTGATCCTGTACTACTACATCTGGAGAAAGGAAAATGTTCCTTCTCGGAAGGACTAACTGGTTCCAGTTTGTAAGAATCGTCTTTACTATCTGGAATGAACAAAAGAAAAGAAAGTGTATACTAACTGCACCGAATTGTCATTCCTTCGGTTGTTACTTCGGTCGAAGTAAAGTACAGTCCGCTGATTGTACCAGCCCAATGTAATCAGCCCATTGCATTGTCTCCTAAAAAATCAACCTAACCTAAAACCTAACAAATCAACCTAACCTAAAACCTAACAAATCAACCTAACCTAAAACATAACAAATAATATTAACACTAGTGCAATAGGTTGATTACATTGGGCTGATACAATCAGCGGACGGTGCTTTACTCCTACCGTTATTACCAGTACCAGTAAATTTTTACTTTTGCTAAATATTAACTTAATAAATTGTGTTCCAACTACTTACGTCTTGAATGCAAGTCCGACATCAGGCGTTTCACCACAGTAGTACTCACAATCACAGTTCTGTAAAATAAAGATTTAATTAATTTCTGATGTTCAATTGTCAATNAGTTCTGTAAAATAAAGATTTAATTAATTTCTGATGTTCAATTGTCAATTCACTAATTTCAATTCAAATCTCGTCAAATAAATGAATAAATCAGAGTATAAAAATTAGAACTAAAAACCATAAGCCGCCGAAAAAAAAAAGTCATACAGCCGGGACACAGTAGACAAAAGTTGTGACGGTTAGTTTAAAATAATTCCAAATTGGGGNGATTTAATTAATTTCTGATGTTCAATTGTCAATTCACTAATTTCAATTCAAATCTCGTCAAATAAATGAATAAATCAGAGTATAAAAATTAGAACTAAAAACCATACGCCGCCGAAAAAAAAAAGTCATACAGTCGGGACACAGTAGACAAAAGTTATGACGGTTAGTTTAAAATAATTCCAAATTGCTTTCTAAATTGATCCGGAGCAACAGGCTCATCAGCTGAAATAAAATTTTAGAGAATTATAATGCAATTAAAACAAATTTTTATAGTTTTTCTAATTTGTAGACCTAAAATTCTTTTCACTTATGTTCATCTTCATTCGCACTTTCCAGGTTGATTAGAAAACCTTTAGCCATGGACGAATTTAATCCCACTCAATATTGAACAGCAAAATGATTCAACAAGTTTTTTGTGTACAGAGTTAGAAAATAACAAAAGTTAGAAGCTATTTAATTTTTTTTTATATTAGTCGCAAAAGCTTAAAATTATAAGGTAAAAGAAAGTCTCTAATCAATCTGTCGTTTCGAACACGACAGGAATTCAGAACTCTTTGAGACGATTTGATAGATGTGTCACCTAGTACTCGACAGAGTAGTCGTGAAAAATACCAGCTATTCGTGCTAGGGATTTTATAAAAAATCGCTACTCGGGGCATCTCTAATTTCTATAAGAGTGTACTCTTAGCTCTTGAATTGGTTTGAATTTTGAATAATACTAATGTCATTGGTACGCTTCAAGATGATCAAATTTATAGAGTTATATAAAATTATCAACAACAAAGACATTCTGGAATTGAATGAATACTACCAACTGAAAGAACATAACTATCACTCAAAATTGACTAACTCACTGGTAATACTAATTTTAAGATGTAAGTTTTTATCAAAGACGTTTTACGTACGTGCCAGTGTTGCTGATTTTTTTTNAGACATTCTGGAATTGAATGAATACTACCAACTGAAAGAACATAACTATCACTCAAAATTGACTAACTCACTGGTGATACTAATTTTAAGATGTAAGTTTTTATCAAAGGCGTTTTACGTACGTGCCAGTGTTGCTGATTTTTTTTGTTTTTTATTTAAAAAACAAAAAACGTTTTTATTGTTTAAAACTGTTTTTTATGTTTTTTATGTTTTTTATCCGTTTTTTTTTAAGTTTTGTTTTTAACCATAAAAATCCCAGTTCAGAATTAAATACAACACACACGACCTATATTAACGTAAGAAACAACTGAAATTGGTGNTTGTTTTTTATTTAAAAAAACATAAAAAACGTTTTTATTGTTTAAAACTGTTTTTTATGTTTTTTATGTTTTTTATCCGTTTTTTTTAAGTTTTGTTTTTAACCATAAAAATCCCAGTTCAGAATTAAATACAACACACACGACCTATATTAACGTAAGAAACAACTGAAATTGGTATTTAATTAAGGAAGTGTTCTACATGTAAATAAATTAGGGTAAGTTCATTTTCGTAAGGCTTGAAGGACATAAACTAATTTAGCTGACTTTTCTATACCCAATCTGTTTCGAATATCGGAATGTACGATTCCAAATGAAGAGAAAATTCTCTCCAGACCGGCGGAAGACGATGAGGACCCCAATACAGACACCATAAAGTTGAGAACTTCCGGCTTAACTTGACCTTTGAAGGCTTTCCACCATTCAATGGCCGTAACTTCAGTGAGTGCGTTTTTGTCAAAAAGTGAATTGATAAAGGGTGAACTTTGAGCCCGATATTTAATTAAAATTCCGGTCAGACCTGGGTAAATTCCTTCTCTGTCGGATGCGAACTTAATTCCAACCTCTATCTCTTCGGGGTTTAGCTTTTCCCCTGTGTATTTCGGATGAATTAAATATGCAAAAAGATGAGCTGGGGATAACACCTGACCCATTCGAGTTACCGCTAAATCTATAATTACTTCCGGAACATCACTCTGTTGCAACTCAGATATCAAATTTTTCCAGATGTGAGTTGAATCTGCAATTGAAGTGTGGGTTTTTTGCATTTTATCCAATGCTACTGCGACAGGTTTCATTCTTAACAAAAGATCTTCTGCATTCCGCTTAAGTGAAAGATCTGCAACTGATTTTTGAACTTGTTTATCTATTTCACCTCGATGATCTTCGCATATTCCAATAAGTACGTTCCATCCACCCAAGTAAGCCTCAATGCAGTCCACGTACGAATTCCATCGTACTTTTGATGGTAAAGTTAGCTTAGGTTTCTTTGATTTTTTGTATTCGGCCGCTGCTAAATGATTATTACGAAAATATTTGACAACTTTGAGGATGTGTTCTTTCACACCTGGAAAGTCCATATCTTGAATCAAGAGGTTTAGTAGATGAACAGAACAACCATAAGTAATAATTTCAGTATATTGTTCGGATATGAGTTTGCGCATACGTTTGACATTTCCTGTGTTGTCGGTGACAACGCTTCTAACTGTGCATTTATGTAATTCCTGAACCTTATTGATTGATGCACTTGCAATTTCAAACAAATACTCGGCTGTATGTGCACGGCATGAAGTGTCAATTGTATCCAGTAGGACGCATTTTCCATCTTCAGTTGTTACTGAAGTGCAAACAAGTGGATCATTGTTTGTGTTACTCCATCCATCGAGGCTTAAACTTACTGATTTTCCTTTTAATTGAGATGTAAATTCTGATTTTTCCTTTTCATAAACAGAATCGAGTAAACTTCCCCCAATGTTTTCTCGGTTGGGTGGGCGGTAGCCTGGTCTTAAAGTTTCAATGAAGTTTATGAATTCTGGATTTTCTACTGTTCTGAATGGTGCATTTGTTGAATAAATCATTCTTGCTACTAATTCATCCAAGTGACGTTTTTGATCCCTAATGGTTTTGATGACAAAAGATTCCATGGATCTTTTTCTCTTTGGTGGTGGGGGATGTGTTGAAGTTGTTAACTCGGACGAGGTACAGGATCTTCGAGATTCAATACCTAGTTAAAAATTAAATTCATTAATGCACTAATATTAAGTTATGATTAGTTACAGAATTTACCATGTGAAGATGAGCAAGTTTGAGGTTGAGATTTAGCTTCTGCTGGTCCGGGGCAACTATTTCAATATCTTCTGGTTCAGTTCCTAAAGATGAATGAGTGAATCCATTTAGTTTATTAACATTAGAACTTAATCAAATTAGAAAATTTCAAATTAATTACCTGGTCGTATTCCGTTTCCATCACAAGTTTCCCAGTGCTCTTTTAATCTTATTACATTAATTGTATAATTATCAAAACATTTTTGACATTCTGCACGTTGGCCCTTGAACTTCGCAACTTTAATTTGTTTAAATTTGGTCGTCCAAATGTTGTCCTTCCGACGCCCTGACATTTTTCAGTCAAATTATTTTATAAAATATTTAACTTTAAAGTAAGAATAAAATTGAATGGTAACATAAGCGATAAAGGAAACTGTTAAACGGGTAGTCGTCATGACATCGATTAATACGTAGTGCAATAGTAATAAAAAATTCTAGTAGGGATTTTATTGTCCATTTGTCGTGTGTGTTGCAGCTAAGGTTCACTTTGTTTAAAACACTGTTTTTTTTTAAAAAAAAAAAACAAGTTGTTTAAAACATGTTTTAAACACTGTTTTAAACAAATGTTTTTTTCTTCGCCACACTGGTACGTGCTATTGGTCTCTGGAACAAATGTATTTTGTACAATAAGGGTAATATTGAAGGAACCATAGGAAAGTTTAAAAAGCAAATCAAAGAATGAAAAAAAATACAAAGATCTAAAATATATGATTACCAATGACCCATATACTAAAAAATCAACATACTAAATCTACGACTTACGACACTTTTTAGAACTGACAAAGTTACTCTCAATGGGCACAAAAATCTACCCAAAGACATCTAGTGCTAAATGTCACTCTAAAATATTCTTTTTTTAAATTAATTAACACTAATATTAATATAATAATTAGGCCCTGTATATAACAAGCGTATCTGTTCAAATTAACATTTGTAAAGAATGATGCTCATGACACAAAAATAAATTCTATTGAAAATTGAAAATTGAAATTGAAAACTCAACCTCAAATCGATAACTACGAAGAAAAAAGAAAAAAAAAATACAATTCATTTGAAGTCGTTATAAATCAGATTTTGTAACAAAATAAATGTTAACAGACTTGTTGATGATCTCCACAAAGCACGAGGAAAATTCTTCCTCTCCTTTTGATAGCTGAGTCCAGACTGATATTCATATTCACCTGATGAATTCTAAACGCGACACATGTGACCTTGAAACCTTAACTTTGAGGCCCATCATGCCATAAAGTCACTGGCCTCTTCCTTATCCATCCAAGTGTCCAGGTTGAAAGCGCTTCTGCAATAATGAAAATTATTAAGTTTTATAACATTTTATCAATTTTTGAGACTCATGATTAAACTTTTTGATACTACTGCTCAAAGTTTGCACAATTTTTGAGCAAGTAAATTGAGTTGAATGGATGTTTGTAAAAGTTCATATTCTACAATAAAATTCTTCTCTAAATGCACCCGCTTTGGCATCCATCCAACTCCACACATGCGTAATATCATAATTGAAATTACAACGATTTTCAGATGAAAAAAATTTGCGCAACTTTAGAAAAAAATGTTCCCTACTAGCCTACTAAACGTTGATTTAAAAAAAAAAATTTTTTTTATCTACTTGCCAAAAATTTCATCCAAAATTTAAATAAAAGATAAATTGTGTAATTGTTGTNAAAAATTTTTTTTTACCTACTTGCCAAAAATTTCATCCAAAATTTAAATAAAAGATAAATTGTGTAATTGTTGTAAAATTTTATTTGTATCNTTTTTTTTATCTACTTGCCAAAAATTTCATCCAAAATTTAAATAAAAGATAAATTGTGTAATTGTTGTAAAATTTTATTTGTATCTAGTATTGCATTTGCATAATGTTGTAAAAGTTGATCAAGAAAAAAGTACAAACGCAGCTGACAGGATTCGAACCTGCGCTCCCAGAGGGAATTAGATTTCTAGTCTAACGCTATAACCACTCAGCCACAGCTGCCATGACGAAATCAATGGCAATACTTTAATTGTAAATTAAAATGTTGACAACATTTTAATAACTCAACTTTAATTATTTTTATAAAAGTCGGAAAGATCAAAAGAGAACAGATCCATTCATTTTATTTAATAGCTAGAAATCTTCAATAGTTTAGCAGTTACAAATATATACTTGGAGTTAGTAAAGATTATGTGATTGACCCCATCAGATCAAGACATCAACAGGTCATTTAGTTAAATTATTAAAAAATTATATCATATTCTATTCCTGTGTCTTGCGAATTGCGATTGTGATAACAAAGCTTGCATATTTTACAAAAAATATGATTCCGTCTTTCATAATTAGTATAATAAGACCTTTCAAATCAAAATTCAATTATTTTTTTAATTTAATTCTTAAAACAAGGATCATTTACAGTTAATAACAAGTAGAAACACAAACTATAATTAAGTAGAAAATCAATAAGCACAAAATAAGAAATTATACGTGTNTAATTAATTCTTAAGACAAGGATCATTTACGTTAATAACAAGTAGAAACACAAACTATAATTAAGTAGAAAATCAATAAGCACAAAATAAGAAATTATACGTGTAAAACTTACTAAAAATCTAAGCTCTGATGTGATGAGTCTTTTGAACCAATATTCCCTAAAAAATTAAAAAATTCAGGTGTCAAACCATCAAATTGAGAACAAAATTTAAATTATTCAGGTTTGAATTTTCTTCACGAATTAATTAAAACACATCACGGATATCATAGTTAACTTGACCTGACGCTGACCTCCATCGACTTCTCTATCTCATCAATAACCTTTGAAATCAATTATTATTATTATTATTCCATAAACAAATCAATTTATTCTAATTCTACTCAAAAAGGTAAAAATTAGTTTTATAAAAAAAATTTTTTTTTTTGGTGGTACGACGGTAATTAATTAGTTTACCCTCACGGAAACGGAAGAGCGTAGGAGTGAAAGTTTGTGAGTACATCCCATCCCAAAGGGATGTTTATAATTGACAGACAGACTTATTATTAGTTAGTGTCTATTGCTAAAAAAAAATAATAAAAAGTCGTTGAAGTGATGAGGCAGACTATTTAAAATATCAATTAGAAGAGATTTGCTCAATTCAAGTAAATTGGGTTGTCCTTGCCTTTGTCAGTGTCCCATATTCCCTCACTTACCCTGGAGATTAGTGACCAGCCATCCACTCGTAGTCCTTTTCAAGACATGATTGACACGGCTATCAATTTCAATTCTACCACCTACTCCTTACATGAGGACGTAGTCTTCGGACTTGTCAGTTCCTCATCCCATGACACACGCCACCACACTACTCCAGCATCCAGAGTTCACTTCATGTTCATACTAACCACTCTCCACTCTCATACTTTCTATTTACAATTTTATTACACAAAGAAAGCACTCTCCGCTTCATAACAGTGTCTTGAGTTTTTCAATTAACTTCCTTTCAGTCTTAACAACCTTTCCTTACTTATAAAGTGAACTTTTAATCGGAAGAAGGTTATGAGAAATTTATAAAGTTTGAAATGAGGACAGAGTCAAGGACAACTTTCACTGATATTGAAAAACTCAAGACACCGGTCTCGAAGTAGTCACTTTAGTAAGAATCATGGTGAAAGCAGGTGAGAAATTTCACGAAAGAGAGAAATGGAACAACAAGTTAGAATTTATTTTCTCATCCATGGCATTCTGTATTGGACTGGGTAAGTTCATTTTTGAGTACTTTGATACTAAGGTCCATAATTCTGGTTAGGTAACTTTTCTTATTTATTAATCACTACTAATAAAGTCCAGTTTAAAGCTTACAATTAGTACCTTAATTTCGTAGAAAGAAACGGTCTTTTTCCATACTTTTGTTCTTTATCTTTGTAGCGTGACAACCTGAACGGTTGAGCCCTAGCGCATTCGATTCAGCATCAAATTTCCAAAAGGAATCACTTATCGTTTCACAATTTAATTGACTCTCTATCAACTTATATCGAGATGAGTTTTAAAACTTAGTACTTAATTTCATAGAAACGGTCTTTTTCGTTAGTTTTGTTTAACTTACAATTAAAAGTTCTTAGCCTAGAACACAACGGTCCGAAATAAAATCAATTTCAATTGCCACAACAGGTGTGAATCAAGTTATCCTTATGATTAATTTTCAGGTAACGTTTGGCGGTTTCCATACCTCTGCTACAAAAATGGCGGCGGTGCATTTCTAATCCCTTACTTTATATGCCTCATTTGTGGCGGGATCCCTGTCTTCATTTTGGAAGTTGCACTTGGTAAGTTCAAAAGGATCCACTTACTAATTGATTTCCTACTTATGTAGTAGAAAAAATGACTAAACTTTAATAATTTCAAAGGACAATTTACAAGTCAAGGAGGAATTACTGTTTGGAAGGTTTGCAAAATATTCAAAGGTGAGTTTTCGTTCATTGTTATTCATTCAGAGTAACATAACAGAGTGAATTATTTGACTCAGCTCATTCCGTTAATTGAATTTAAATTATAGGGATTGGATACTCATCTGCAATTATTGCATTTCTTCTCAACTGCTACTACATTGTTATTATATCTTGGGCGGTAGGTCAGGATTGTTGATTCAAGTGTAATAATTTGTCTCTAATTGTACCTAATCTAACAGATCCATTACCTCTTCTCATCAATGGCTTCAGAACTCCCTTGGGCTCACTGTGGTCACTCATGGAATACAGAAACTTGCTATGATCCGTCAATGACTAAAGAGAGTCTCAATAGAACTGGGAAGGATGCCGTTGTTGAATACTGGGAGTAAAAGTCTTAATAATACTACAATCCTAATGCTAAAAAAGTAGGCTAAACGTTGTATAATTTTGTCATTGTTTTAGGAACCGAGTACTCGGGATTAGCAATGGAATTGATGAGATTGGTTCAATTAGATGGGAACTTGCTGGAACGCTTCTCATTGCATGGGTTATTTGTTACTTTTGTATCTTCAAAGGAATCAAAACAAGTGGAAAAGTTGTCTACTTCACTGGTTACCATTTTAAAACATGATTACGAGGTTCATATTAGTTGCAATTAATTTTATGTCTCCTTTAATATATTTCAGCCACATTTCCTTACCTCATGATGACTATTTTACTGATTCGTGGACTGACATTAGATGGAGCAATGGTAAGTCTTATTACAAATATTGTCTGTTTACAAACACGAAACATTTTACAAAAAAGTAACGGTTAAAAAAGGTAAACTATAGTGAAAGTAATTTTGTAGTAGATACTTAAAATATAAAGTTAACCTTGAATGGAATAAGATTAAATTTATTATTGAATTTATTATTGACATCTTCAGATGATAAAAATTAGTAATGGGTTCAAAATTTTGTCAGGAATTTTAAAATATTTTTCAATTTTGATAATAACCGGATTCTGACATCATGAAGATCCCGGGCTTTTAAGTAAAAGTTAATCAATTTAGATGAGAAAAAATTATGAATGTGTGTAAAATTATTACGTCCAAATTAAAAAAAATATTTGCTATTTTATAAAATACCTGATTTCGGGCATTATCAAGACTCCGGATTTGACACTAAAATTTTATCAATTAGGGATGGGGGAGATTATGCAAGGTTGTAAAATTACGTCAAAAATTTAAAATATTTGTCAATTTAAAAATACCAGAATTTGGGCATAGCAAGATTTCGAGTTTTAAACCAAAATTTTTATCAATTTGGATAAAAAAAAATTATGAATAGGTGTAAAAATTTGTGGAAAATTTTCTAAATTGATAAATATTTAAATATTCCTGACAAAATTTATATGTATTTGTAATTTTCCGTATGCAAATTACTAAATTATACAAACCGGAATTATGATAATATCCAGAATCTGATATTTTCAAAATCGACAAATATTAAAAAAAAATTTATATAATATATTTAATTTCCGACATCCCTAATTGATTAAATTTTAGTTTCAACTTCGGAGTCTTCATAATGTCCGAAATCGGGTATTTTAAGAATTGGAAAATACTTTGAAATGTTCGACGTAATTTTAAACACATTCACAATTGTTTCACATCCAAATTGATTAACTTTTACTTTAAAGCCCGGTATCTTGATAATGTCAGAATCCGGGCATTTTCTAAATTTTTGAAAAATATTTTGAAATTCATGACAAAATTTAATATCCATTCCTAATTTTTACCATATGAATATTAAATAATAAATTAATTAATTAATTAAACTTTACTCTATTCAAGGTGAAGATCTTATATTCAAGTTCAACTTACACTATCGTTTTTCCTTTTTTGATCGTTACTATTAGGGCTAGTAGTGGTCACAAATTAAAGCGGATGAGGGAAATTTTGATCTGGTTCGGAAAAAACTAGAAAAGTTTTTTACATGTGTCCTTTCGTTTTTCCAGGAAGGAATCAAATTCTACCTATCGCCAGATTTTTCGAAACTTACAAGTGGCCAAGTAAATCCTCATTAATTATGATATTTGTAAATTTTTAATTTAATTATTTTGTAATCTAAGGTGTGGATTGATGCTGGAACACAGATTTTCTTCAGGTAACGACGAGACTATGAATCTTACATTACTCATACCACATATTAATTGAGGTTTCTTTCACAATGTTCAATTGATGTCTAGCTATGCGATAGCCTTAGGCACAATGACAGGTACATTTGATTCTTTAATAGTAATTTTCAACAAGCTTTGATTATGAACCGTTTAATTAATTATTTTCATATTATTTTTATTTCAAAAGCTCTTGGATCTTACAATGACTTCCATCATAACTTTATGAAAGATTGTCTATTATTGGCTTGCTGCAATAGTGGGACATCACTTTATGCTGGGTTTGTCATATTTTCGGTTCTTGGATTTATGGCTCATGATCAAGGGATACCAATCTCTGAAGTAGCTGAAAAAGGTCCTGGTCTCGCTTTTATTGCCTACCCAAAAGCCATTTCACAGGTGATAATAAGAAGTTAACATGGATAGGGAGTGTAGATTGTAGATAAATCAATTCTATTGGATTTCTAGATGGGTGGTACCTGGGCTCAGGGAATATTTTCAGTATGTTTCTTCATGATGATAATTATGCTCGGGATTGGATCCCAATTTGTTGGAGTAGAAGGTTTTGTAACTGCAGTTGTGGACGTGGTTCCTCAGTATCTTCGTGTAGGCTACAGGAGACAAGTTTTTGTAGCGATTGTTACTGCCATCTCTTATCTTATTGGATTGTCAATGGTCACAAATGTAACCATCATTCTCAATAATTTTCAATAATCAATCCAATGAACCTGTTAATTAACCAATCTTTTTAAAAAATTTTTAGGGTGGAATGTTTGTGTTTCAACTATTCGATTACTACTCTGCTAGTGGGATGTGTCTTTTATGGGTATGCTTCTTCGAATGTATAGCAGTGGCCTGGGTGAGCCCTGGGATTGGTCAATGGATGTTTGACATTAGAACAATGCTTGGTTACAATATAAATGGTTTTTGGAGATATTGGCTTCCAATTTGTTGGTCTTACCTCACTCCACTCCTTACAATGTCAATACTCGTCAGTTACTTTGTCAACTATGAGCCCTTGACTTACAACAAAGTAATACGACTGTGAGATTTATACTCAGATTTTTGAATAATTTAAACAACTTTATCCATTTTTTTTTGTAGACCTACCTCTATCCTCTCTGGGCTCAAATGTTTGGTTGGGTACTCGCTCTCACGTCGATGTTAGCGATCCCAGGATACTTTATCTATTGGCAAACAACAAGAGCAATTTCTGTAAGTTTTATAATTCTACAATTATAAGTGAAGCATAAAATTTCTTAAAATTCAATTAATCTGTTTTAGGCTTCAGAAATGGCAAATATTCCATTGGAAATTGTTAATGAGAAGGAGAAAGTCGTGCGGTCGCAAGAAGACAATGCATCATCACCTCAAGATGTCTCTGTGCTGGTTAATTAACTCTAACACTCTACTGTTAGGTATTGACAGTAATTCATAAGGTTACTAGGAGTGATTGAATGTTTTAAGGTTAATCATATCATTTAAGTTAAAATCCTTTGTTCATTCCATATTCTTTATCTCAGGTACGAATAATTTAATTTATTTACCATTTAATACCTCCAATGGACATATAAATCACAGGATTTTGTGTTGAAATTAAGCTTGAATTTCAAAATATGTAGAAGATTGTCAAAGTGACGAGTGTTTAAGAGAGTGACCAAGGAAGGCCTATAATGTCGTCAGGTTCACCTAGTCCATCATCCGCCTCCAAAAGTCTCATAATTGCTGCCATCGCTGCCTCATCATTCCCACTTGTTGAACTTGATGGATCAGGTACTTCTCCCGTTGACACTAGATTTGGATTTCCCATCGTATATAGCATTTCGTTGTCTACAGGTAATATCAAGGTCATATGAATTAAAAAATTTTAACAAAATCAAAATCAAATTAAAAAAAAAACAGTCCCACCTGCCGTTTCATTTAATATAGTCACAAGGCTCCCTGGAAGACCAATTGTTCCTGGATGGGGTGAGACACGATTTTGAGTTCGATTACTCAACATGACCAATTCCTGAATATTCGGAGGTGGGAACTGATGGTGTTGCTGAAGTGATGATACTCCAACGGGTGTCAAATTTGTTAAAGTAATTGAATTATCACCTACATTGTCACTGGAAATCCCTGAACTTACACAGAAGCTTGACATTGAGACAGGTCTAACTATATTCATCTCTTCATCGATATTCCGAACATTTAAAAGAGACGGTAGGAGGGTTCCAATTGGTACTTCCTCTTGCGCATAGTCAGATGGATTTCGATGCTGATGAGGAGATAGTTCTCTTCCAATCTACATTTTATACCTTTGAGTTAGTAACCATCAAAATTATTATTTACATTTTATAAATAATGTTAGACTGAGCTAGCCTTACAGTTCTAGAGATCCTATCCATCAAGTTCACTTTACTTGAATCATGGGAATGAGAAGTTGTCAAACTATGTCCCATTTCTAAATTACTCTGACTAATTAGCTCATTTGTTTCTTCTTCATTGTCTTCAGAGAAGAATATCCCATACCGTGATGAAGAAGAATAATTAGGATTTTGAACTAATTTCAAGGAATCAGTAGTCATACCGTAATAACTGAAGTTTCCAAGTCTACCATAAGACTCCGGTTGTGAAGTGGAGGTAGTAGTTACAACAGTTTCAGCAAACGTTAGTCCATCAGTTCCTTCAGATCTAATAAATAATAATTAAAACTACTAACTTCATACCACCATTTCCACAGGAATGATAATCAACCAATCAGATTTTTAGAATAGAAGAAAACTAACTTCACAAGAGCATTTATAGCATTCAAACATTCGATGTCTCTTGTCCATGGATTTCGAAAAGCCTTCCAATTGGACTGAAGTGTAACATATGATGAGTCCCAAGTACGAAATCGGTAGATTGGTGTGGATATTGATTCTTGATTTGATGACAAAATAATTTTGTGTGTCTCAGCCAATTTAGGGATGTCATCTTGGTGGTAAAATGAATACATGGACGTTCCTATCAAGTCTTGTGGTAGGAATCCAACGACTAAAGTGGCTCTAAATTTATTTTTAAAAAGCCAACAACAACAATAAAAATCATGTCATTGGTGTGCATAAGGTGTCTTGGGTAAGTCATTTAAGTTTAACTTTGACTAACCTTTGGTCGACAAAAACAAACTTTCCATCAAGAGCATGACGAGAAGTGAAGGTGATACGTTGAGAGGTCAAAGGATTATTAAGTGTAGGAAGAATTCTTCCAACAGCAATAAGACAAGAGAGGTTACAAGTGTCATCCATGTCACCTTCAGAGTCTTCTAATTCTGTCTTTGGCCATGGTTTCATATATCCAGTACAGTAAACAACACTGTACTTCCGTTCACCTGAAAATTATCAAAAATTATAAATAATAGATCAAAAAAAAAATTTGATCTTATCTGATCAAGACTTGATTGAGACATGATACCTGTCGAGCTATCTCCTTTCTTCTGTGAGGATGGAGATCCAAAAGAGTCACTGTTATCAGTACCTAAACTTTCAGTTGTTCCACTTTCATCATTTGTTTCTTTTTTTACATTGACAGTGGGTTTACATTTCATCCGACAGAAAAAGGAACGTCGAGCACCTGGACAAATACGACTTCCCCAATGATGCTGGACAGCATTCCCTTTTACTGAAAGCATTGCTAGAAATCAAAAAAAAAAAAATTTTAATGAANATTTTTTTAATGAAAATCTTTTTTTTTTTTAGAAAAACTGTTGGACTTAATTTTGATTTACTTCGAATGTCGATGAAGAGTCGTTCTCGAGGTGCATGATCATAGAGTTGATCTTTAACTTTGGCCACATCTTTGGGATGGACTATATCAAACCAAGACTGTCCTAAAAGTTCCGCTTCTGTATAGTTGAGTACTTGTGAAACAGATTCTGAGACATACAGAAGTCTTCCACGATCACAGCCAACAACAAATAGGAAACCTTCAGCAGCCTATCCAATAAACCAATCACGTAACAAAGAATTTTATTTAAAAAAAAAATTTTTTTTTTTTCTTTTTCTTTCTTTCTTTCTTGATTTTAATTCCTAAATGAACAAAAAATCCTGATTGTTACCTGTAAAATAAGATGTTTGAGCTCAGGATCTGAAATACAAGAGGGTTTGTAGAGACCTTCAGTATAGGAATGTAGTTGTGATCCTCGAATTGCTTTCATATGTTGGACAGTCATTCGAAGAACTGTAAGTTTGTCTAATTTTCTAGAAATTACACCACAAACAGGAACAATTCCAGAAAGTTCGGTGATATAAGTGTTCATTTTGTCTCTCCGACGCTTTTCAATTTCACTGTGATTTTGTCTATAGATCAAAAAATAATACTTCTCCAATATATCAATCATAATTACAATCTAATCTCAAAAAATTTCAAAAATTTTCAAAAATTTTCAAAAAATTTCAAAAAATTTCAAAAATTTTCAAAAATTTTCAATAATTTTCAATAATTTTCAATTATTTTCAATAATTTTCAATTATTTTCAATAATTTTCAATAATTTTCAATAATTTTCAATAATTTTCAATAATTTTCAATAATTTTCAAAAAATTTCAGAAATCAGTACTTCAAAAATGAATATTTTCTTTAGAAAAATTCACTTTTTAGGAACCAATTGAAAAGTGTTATCCATTCGAAAATATAATTTTGAAAATTATATTACAATTTTTTTTTTTTTTTTAATTTGAACAGTTTGGTAAACTAACTTTTTAGAACAACTCTCATCCGTTGGTGTCACAGTTCGTCGTGAACTACAAGTTTCTGAATCGTCATCTATATCAGCAATTTTTATTGGTCTGTAAAATGAGTAAAAGAAAATCAACATAAAAAAAAAGTACAAAATGGATCAAAATTATAACCGCAGTTGTCAAAATTACTATAAATCTAATCATATATGAATATGACTTCTATTGTCTAGCTTCTTAGGATTTTCTGTTCAATTCTAAATATAAAATTAGATCTTCTTGACAAGTTTTTAAATACATTGTCAATCAAAATTCATATAATAATGGTGAGATGAGATAGATAAATGACAAGAATTGAATTATAATTCTTCAATAATTAATTTACAATATATGAAAAGACAGGTAAATTTAATTCATAAAATGATTATGAATTCTCAGATACATGATCACTAAAGGACTAAAAATATTCTGATAGGACTCTTAGTCCCAATTCCAATGAGACTCTATATAAATTAAAATCCAAACTTTTTATAAAATATTAATAATTTTTTGATAAAAAAATTTGGTAACTCGCCTAAAGAATAATATCGAAAGATCAGACTCAATATCTTTTATCGACAAAAGAGATTAGAAATAATAATGACACGAAATTCAATACTTAATGAGAGAATCAGAATCAAGTTGGAAAAATAATGACTTATGAAACTTTAGCCTATTCTAATATACCTGACTGTTTTTTTTATTATCTTTTTTTTTTATCTTTAATTTAATCTAGGGTCAATCTTGAGGTTAGGGTAGGGATTATGTAATCATCATACCTAACCTCTAATTGACTTACTTGAGTAGGTCTGTTAGGATTCTTAAATCAATGAGAAATATTTTAGTCGATGAACTTACGAAATGAGACGTTTCTTCTTTCGATGATGATGATGATGATAGGTCGTTGACCCTCCACTACGACATCGTCTTTGATCTTCCATATTTATTTTTGGAGGACAACTTTCTTCACTACTACTGTTGTAACTTAGACTACTAAGTCCTGGTGAAACATTGATTGGTCTATGGACAAAGTTAGGTTGACAAATGGAATCAGTCAAAGAAAATCCTGCGCCTGTCCCAATCTGTCTCCTGTATTTATCTTGACAAGGTGATTGGATAGATGAGGAAGGCTCAGGTGTTGGGATTAGTGTGGTCAATGGACTCTGTCCAAAATTAGATCTTCCATTGATTGTCTCACTAATATAAAAATTAATTAATATTTACTCATTTTATTATTCAAATAAGTTTATTTATTTATTATTTAAGTATTGAAATATTACTAACGGAGACATTTCTAGTTGTAGATTACTCCGAACTGTTTTTTTTTATGAGTTAAGGTTAGTTTTTTTTGGGTTAGGTATGGTTAGGGTTCGATACTAAGACCTATGATTCTTAGAGACTCTTTTAGTAATGATATGAAAATTGAATCCATTTTTTATTTTTTTTCATAATCAAAGAGAAATTGAAGACATTTTTATTCAATTTCGCAAGAGGAAATCATATCAAATGTATCTAGAATTATTTAATTCTGTTTCATCTTTTTAAGCAAATAGAGTAACTCTTCCATGAAATCAAAAGCCATTGAGCCAAATTCTTTATAAGCTTTTTTTTATAAATTTTTTTTTTTTTTTTTTTTGTCGAAAATATGTAAAATGTATAGTTTTCTGATTTTTTAAAAGATTATTTCACTTATTTGACTAGTAAGGACAGTCTTTGTATTTTATTATTTGACAACCCCCTCTCCCCTTGGTTTTCAAACCTTCAATTTACCAATTTATAATAATTTCCCAAACTACCGTGCTTTTCAGAAACATGTACCATATGGAGTGTGTGTTTTTACACCATAACTGTAACTACACCAAAACTGCTATGATCATTTCAGACTCGTGCACCGAATAAAACTTTTTTGAATTGGATAAATCGGTTTGTTTAATAAAATGAACTCGCAGTGAAATAGTCCCAGTTGGTACCCCTGACATAACTAATTTTGTTAGTTCACTACTCAAGTATTGAAAATACAGGAGTTGAATGTAAACAAATGGAAAAGTTTGATTCGTTCGGCAGGATTGAAATTGAATTTAAGTCAAGGCGAACCATAACGTTTTGAACGAGTTTTAAGAAACACGATAAGAGTTTCAATGAGTCATCGTGCGCATTCCGTTACTGCTTTTGATTAAAACAAAGTTTAAAAAAAAACAGTGTTGTTTAAAACAGTTTAAAACACTGTTTTAAACAAGCGTGTTTTTTTTGTGCCAACCCTGGTGTGAAGTTAGGTGGAGTATTTTATTGTTGAAATCCTGTTCACTTTATCCCAGTTCCAGATGTCCGTGGGTTGGATTGAACCAAAGGGGGCTCAAAAAAAAAAAAAAAATTTCACAACCATGTTATGTGTCCCTCTTGAGCTATAAAATGACCTCTACAAATGTTGCTTAGAATAGTTCAATCACCAACTTTTTCTTATAAAATTTTTCTCTGTGACCACTTGTTCGTTTTTTAAAATTTTAAAAATTTTGAAAAACGGAAAAATTCCACAGCCATGTTATGTATTCTTTTTCAGCGATAAAATGATCTCTACAAATGTTGCTTAGAGTAGTTCAGTGACCAACTTTTTCTAATAAAATTTTTCTCTGTGACCACTTTCAAAATTTTCAAAAACTTGAACAAGTGGTCACAGAAAAAATTTTTATTAGAAAAAGTTGGTCACTGAACTATTCTAAGCAACATTTGTAGAGGTCATTTCATTGCTCAAGAGGGACACATAACATGGTTGTGGAACTTTTCTTTTTTTAAATTTTGAAAATTAAAAAAAAAATTGAACAAGTGGTCACAGAGAAAAATTTTATTAGAAAAAGTTGGTGATTGAACTATTCTAAGCAACATTTGTAGAGGTCATTTTATCGTTCAAGAGGGACACATAACATGGTTGTGAAATTTTTTTTTGAGCCCTCTTTGGTTCAATCCAATCCAACCTGTCCGTGACTCAGGTTAAAATTGGAGTGTTATTGCTTTACTAANGAGCCCTCTTTGGTTCAATCCAATCCAACCTGTCCGTGACTCAGGTTAAAATTGGAGTGTTATTGCTTTACTAATTTTTGTCAACTTATTTAAAAAGCTTAAAGTTTATTTATCAATCCTGATTGATTCTAAGAAGCTGTTTATCTGTAAAATAAAAACCGTTTGGTGAGTTGGCGCGCAAATGTCTGGAGGGTATTTTGGGATTGTGATTGAGTGATGGATGTGAAACACCTCTTTTTTTTCATATGCTCTTCACAATGCAAACTTTCTCTATAATGGTNTGATTGAGTGATGGATGTGAAACACCTCTTTTTTTTCATATGCTCTTCACAATGCAAACTTTCTCTATAATGGTACATGTTTCTGAAAAGCACGGTAATACAGCATGAACCACTTTAATCCGGGCCGTAGAAAGTCGCTTTCACCAAAAAAAATTTGAGACAGCACATAAATAGCGCGAAATACAAAAGAAATACAAAGAGGGAATGAAGTTAGCGTGTGTTTGAGAAAACATTCCTCTGCAAAACTTAATTATACNACAAAAGAAATACAAAGAGGGAATGAAGTTAGCGTGTGTTTGAGAAAACATTCCTCTGCAAAACTTAATTATACTATATTATATTAAAGTATACTGTATGGTCCCTTTGCATCTACTCCACCTCACTTAACAGGGAACCTGTCGACCCCTCTCTCTACCTCTCTGCTTTCATCATTTGCACTGCTTTGCAAAGACTTGTCTAGGTAATCAAAACTGACAAAAAAAAATTTTCTTTTAAACAAATGCCATTCTGTAATGCTGAAAGATGGGTAATTGAGAGAAATGACCAACTAGAGAAATGGGGTACAATCCCTTGGCATATATTCCGCCTGACTCAACAGAGAACCTGCCGACCCCTCTGTCTGTCTCTCTGCTTTGCTCNACTTGTCTAGGTAATCAAAACTGACAAAAAAAAATTTTCTTTTAAACAAATGCCATTCTGTAATGCTGAAAGATGGGTAATTGAGAGAAATGACCAACTAGAGAAATGGGGTACAATCCCTTGGCATATATTCCGCCTGACTCAACAGAGAACCTGCCGACCCCTCTGTCTGTCTCTCTGCTTTGCTCCATTGCTTTGCATTAGTCTATCTAATCGGAACAGATATTTTATAGTGATTACAATAAAATTAACTTCACTTCCATTATTTACTAATTGTGTATCGCCTGCCCCAAGCCGTTTTTGGTGAAAGGCGAAGAAAGAAGGCCCGTACAGGGCTAATACAGTATGTTCCACATTAAAGTTTACTGTGCTTTCCTCGCTTTTCCCCTAAAATCACCAAGGTGACTTAATGCGCGGGTTGAATCAAAAAGTGGAGTGAACTTAGCCAACATGCATCAAATCGACAACAGTTTAGAACTTAAGGGAGTGGATTAGGCAATCAATATTTATTTGATTTAATCACCTATCAAAATTTAATTGATTGGTCCATAATGATAAGACAATTGACGAGGATTTGGATTAACCTCAAAACTTAATAAGATCTTGAAAATAACTCATCAAAGGTTCGTTTTCATAAATTTCTGATTATAAACTTAATTTGTTCTGGACACTGAGAATTTGTGTATTCATGAAATTCCTTATATTCAGAACTCAACACTGCATTTTATGTATCACTGTCCTTGGGTAAGAATAAGTTTACATAAGAGTACAAGTGTTTTAAAATTAGTGCTAAGTTGTGTGCATTTCAATTCAGGTTACAAACTTTATTATTACTCAAGGATAGTGATGGTCTACATAACCTGCAGTGGTGAGTTCTGAATAAAAAATTACATTAAAAACCTAATCTTTAGAGTCCAAAATAAATTAAATTCAGTATNTGGTGAGTTCTGAATAAAAAATTACATTAAAAACCTAATCTTTAGAGTCCAAAATAAATTAAATTCAGTATCAGAAACTTATAAAAATGAACCTTCCGTGAGTTATTTTTCAAGATTTTAAGTTTTGAGGTTAATTCAACTTCTCGTCAATTGACTTATCACTATGAATCAATCAATTAAATTTTGATAGGTGATTAAATCAAATAAATAAACCAATGTGAAAGTCACTTTCCCAAACAAGCCTTAGGAAGTAATAATAAGGATTGAGAGCGCGTAACTTGANTCAGAAACTTATAAAAATGAACCTTCCGTGAGTTATTTTTCAAGATTTTAAGTTTTGAGGTTAATTCAACTTCTGGTCAATTGACTTATCACTATGAATCAATCAATTAAATTTTGATAGGTGATTAAATCAAATAAACAAACCAATGTGAAAGTCACTTTCCCAAACAAGCCTTAGGAAGTAATAATAAGGATTGAGAGCGCGTAACTTGANTAAACCAATGTGAAAGTCACTTTCCCAAACAAGCCTTAGGAAGTAATAATAAGGATTGAGAGCGCGTAACTTGAAATTATAATTCAAATTTATGAAGTGTAAAGTTGGCAGACATAAAACATCACACTCTTTCTCAAATTTCAAATAAAACAATAATATGTTGGCTCAATCTAATTCCTTATCTTTTTTTTTTCTTCTTTCCATCATGATTTTTCTATTGGTTATTTTTTTTTACATACATATTTTGAAAAAAAAAGTGGGAGTAAAAGATTTTGGCTAACCCTGTAGTTAATTTTTTTTTTAAGTTTTTTATTTTAAAGATTTTTTTTTTGAAAAAAATTACAAAATTATTGAAATCTCATTCTTCCAGAGTTCATAATAGACAAAAAATATCAGATACAGTAAGACCAAAAATTTAAAACTGTTCATACTTTCTACTATAATTTTTTCCTCAGTGTTTATAAGTTAGTTAATATAAATCCTCACAGGAAGCAATAATATTTCAAAATTATATTAATCTCAGTGTATATTTTCTAAAAAAAAAAAAAAAAAAAAAAAAAAAAAAAAAAAAAAAAA
>NIPM01000078.1:0-174465 GCA_002738285.1 Holacanthella duospinosa | reverse complement strand
TTTTTTTTTTTTGATGAAATCATTAAATCTATTGAATTAAATAGAGTCTCTACATGAAACTACATTTACTTACAAACTCATATATCATATTGAATCATTTAGTACAGATTATTCCAACAAAAACCTAATTGGAGAAAGTCCATTTATCTCAAATTGAGTAAGGTACAAAAAAAACTAAGGAAGAGAGGGGAATTTATCTAATAGTAAAAAATGACATGGGTTCTCTTATGACTATGAGTTNAATAATACATTATTAAAGGTTTGATTTAAAGGTCTAGAGACAGATGCACCCATTGCAAAAGATTTTTTTTTTTTGATGAAATCATTAAATCTATTGAATTAAATAGAGTCTCTACATGAAACTACATTTACTTACAAACTCATATATCATATTGAATCATTTAGTACAGATTATTCCAACAAAAACCTAATTGGAGAAAGTCCATTTATCTCAAATTGAGTAAGGTACAAAAAAACTAAGGAAGAGAGGGGAATTTATCTAATAGTAAAAAATGACATGGGTTCTCTTATGACTATGAGTTGTGGGTTCAATTATAATGACTTAAAGCGTGGGTTTCCTTATTTATTACTATGTTTTTCACATGTCAGTGAGAGTGAATGGGGTTAGTTGAGATTAGTTGTAAGATAATAAAATTATAAAATTCTTAAAAAAAAATTTTTTTTTTTTAAATTTTTGTATGACAACTTCACCTTTATATTCCATTTCCTCACCTTACCTATATTGGTTAAAAGGGGAAGAAAATTAGTTACCTTTTTGTTGGAATAACCTGTATAATTTCTTATTGAAACAATTTTAATTATAATTATTATTATAAAATGAAAATTTATACAGAAACAAAAATATACCTTGTCGCTTAAATTTATATTTCTTGTAACAATGGGTTGTTAATAAAAAAAAAAGATATAGAAAATGAATAGACTGTAATTTGACTTTCAACAGGAGAAAGTCAAAAAAGTAATTAAAGTTTATAAGACTAGAAATTTTTTCTTACTATCAATTTTAGATCTGGATTGTAAAATGTAGTAAAAATCATAGTTCATTGACATATAAATATATTGATATATAAATCTGATTTAAATCATGATTTATATCCAAGTATCGGGGTTTAAATTATTGATTTTTTTTTTTGATTTTTATAATAAAAAATTCAATTTTTATAATAAAAAATTGGATTTTTATAATAAAAAATTGGATTATATAATAAAAATTTGATTTTATAATAAAAAAATTTGATTTTTATATAAAAAAAAAATTAAATTTTTTCAATCTCCAGTACTTGATCGTTGGTGAGTTGAAGACTCAAAATAACTCCCAACTTCCAACTCGAAGTCTCTAGATTCGTATTTTTTGAAACTAAAAGAATGATTTTAATTTAAACCCTAATTTATACAGTCTAGGAAAATAGTNATTTGATTTTTTCAATCTCCAGTACTTGATCGTTGGTGAGTTGAAGACTCAAAATAACTCCCAACTTCCAACTCGAAGTCTCTAGATTCGTATTTTTTGAAACTAAAAGAATGATTTTAATTTAAACCCTAATTTATACAGTCTAGGAAAATAGTGAAGTATGTAGAGAGATTGGAAGTTAGAGGTGTATATTATAAACAATAAGTTGTCATAACAAAAGGTTATAAAATCAAGAGAAACCCTTTGACAAGAAATTTCTAGAAATTAAATTAGTTGGAGTAAGTAAAGTGTTTTTGAGTTGCGTGGATTGAGGTTGAGAGGTAGGGAAAAGCAACAGGTGAGATTCAACTAATAGTAAGGTTTCATACTTTTCATTTTCTATTCTATATAAGAAAGAATTAAAAAAAAAAAAAAAAAAACTTGTTGAATCTGTGTAACTTCCGGTGAAAGTTTGCTTTCTTTTATTTTTCAGTTTCCATCTCATTCCTACCCTCTCCAGACTATATTGACCAAAAAAAAAAAAAAAAAAAAAAAAAAAAATCGGAAGTCTAAAATGAACTCTTTGGAAATTATTAACTTACTTAAAACCTACTACCCTTAGATTATTTCAACTATTCTATTAAAAATTTTATAATCTCTAATTTACTTGTTTTTTATTTATCACAAAGAAAGTAATTGATTTAATTCAATAAGGTATAATTTCATACCTCATCTATTCCTTTTCATCTTTTTTTTTTTTTTGTATATATTCTCATTCAAAAATTGATTCAAAATTTTTATTTTCTTCGTAAATTTTTATTTTCTTCGAAATTTATATTTCTTTCAATATTTTTATTTTCTTTTTACTAAATAAAGTATGCTTGAGTGGATGTAAATGATTGATTAGTTGTAAGTAGATAATAATTTGGTTTACTTTCTCCAACAAAATTTGACTCAAGTGAAGAAAATATCAAAATATTGAGTTTCCACTTAATATAAACTAAAGTCCTCTTAATTAATTAATTACCTGTTCAAAATAAACCTCATTTTAAAATCACTCTTTATAATTTATCTTTTTTGATTTAATAAAGAGAATCTGTGGAAACTTCTTCAGAATTACTAGGGTTAACAATCAAAAATTATTTTATAAAATTTTTTTTTTTTCTTGTAATATTTCATTTCTTTTCTCATAGAATCTGATATAAAATTATCTAAAAACAAGATGTGAGAGTGAAAGTTGGTGAAAGTATTGTTGTTGTTCTGTAACTTACTGTATAAAATATTGGGTTTCAATTAGGAATTAAGGTGAGTATGATGATGATAGATTATCCATGTTAATTAAACTAACCTTTTCAAACTTTACCTCATTAGCTCTTTCATTATACTCCTTACCTTAAAATCTCATGTTTAAAAAAAATGAATAAAAAATAAGCTTGAAAGTAGTATTTTCAGGTATCTAGCACTTCATTAGTAACCATTATTATTAGTCCTAACATCTACACTTGTTTACAATTCAACAGGTATTTTTTTTTTTTCAAATATTTACATAGTTTTGTTAGAAATAACTTGTAGATATAGTAAAGTCTAATTTAGGAAGAAAAAGTATTAATTAGTAATGGATTTTTAAGTTATTTTGAACTAAGTGTCACGAGACTTGGTAAAAAGAAAAAAAATTTTAATTTAATATTATTGCTTTATAAATTGTCAAAGGGAATTAAAGAGTTAATATTTTTAATAATAATGTCTTAGTATTTATTATCAATTTTGTATTATTAGTACAGTGGAACACGCTTATAAAAATTTAGAGTTTGCACGTAAAATTCTGGTCTTATAACGGATATAAGACCAATTTGGTCTTATATAAAAGTTATGACATTTTTGAATAAAATAAGCGGTTATATTTAATTTTTTGACAGATACTTCAATTAATCTGTAATTTTTCCTTTAAAAATCCCATTTTTAATACCCTACACGTGATATTGAAGATCTAGTAGCATTATTACAATTTTTTACCAATTTCTACAAAAATTATAACCAAGGTTACTNAAACTTAAGTAGTTAAATAGAGAAGCAATTGTAAAATAATGTTGAGGTATTCATTATTACTTCAATTAATCTGTAATTTTTCCTTTAAAAATCCCATTTTTAATACCCTAAACGTGATATTGAAGATCTAGTAGCATTATTACAATTTTTTACCAATTTCTACAAAAATTATAACCAAGGTTACTAAAGATAAAAACATCTTCGCAATCTTGATTATAACTTTATACTCCTGGAGTGATTCAAAATTCCTTAACCTAAACTATCTTCAGCTCTCCCTTTGAAAAGAATTGAAACTTAAATTTTAGCTCGAGAAATTTTTCCACTTAAAGCTCACTTTACTTCAAATTACTTGGACTTAAATGTTTGTTGAACTAACCTATGGTTAATCCATGCTCAACTGCAATTTCTTGGGTTTTTCAAGGTTTCAGAAGGTTAATTGATTCAATATTTTAGTATAACAAATAAGAATAATTTACCTAACAACTTATTTACTTTATTCATTTTGAATATCAATATTACTTTATATATTAAAGAATTTAAGCGTTAAAATTAGAAAAAAAAAGTTTATGCAAGGGAATTTAGTAAACACTGGTGCATGTTTAGGTTTCAAAAAGAATAAAAGTAAAGTAAAAATGTAGAGATTATGCATGTTTTGGTCTTATATATAAGTTCAATCTGGCACAAATTTGGGGTTGAATTCGTGTTTTATATCCGTTTTGGTCTAATAACCGTTGATCTTATAGTGGAATATTTCCCCATGTCAAATACATTGTTTCAAACCAAGTGCGTCAAAAATTTGTCTTTATAATCGAATTTGTCTTATAACCGAATTGGTCTTATATCGACAGATCTTATAAGCGTGCTCCACTGTATTGGTATTCTTATTACCTGTTACATCCTGAGATTAACAATGAATGTCTCAGTCCATAATTTCCAGTTGAATCTGTTAACAAACGTTGAAAATTTGGTTGAATATTACTACACTGACTAGTAGTCTGTAGTCTAGCATGAGGATGAAGGGTTGAAACGGAAGTTAAATTCTGTGATCCTATTGGTTGGAAAGTATCACCATGTGATTCTATCCCAGGCTGATGAGTATTATAGAGATGATGGATACTAGAATGTGTTGAACCAATGGGAAGTATTCCTCCACATATTCCAGCATTGGGATAATTTAAAATTCCTTCTGACGAATCGTTATTGCTATCCATATTAGTGAGTTCGGAGCTTTGAGTAGGGATCTTCTCTGATTGGTCTCTTTTAGTTCCTCTTTGATTGAGACTTGGATAGTGAGTGTGAGAGAAAGTCTGAGGGCTGAGGGCTGTTATCTAAACGATGAATTTTGGAAGAGACATGAGACATGATGATCCAGGAGAAATGGAAAACTCAGAGTTAATATAGTTATAACTTACTCTTTACATTNCCTTACATTGAGATATTAAACCAAACTCTAGAATATTATTAGTAAGTATTAGGGACTTAGATCATTGGTGAGTGATGGGATTTCAATACTTTACTGCCTAACTTCAACAGAAAGTCCAACAAAAAACGTCTAGAACGGTGGAGAAAGTAGGGGGAAGGAATCCTTTATTATAATACATTTACATTATATTATTATCATAGTCTCATACTACTCTTTAATTATAATTAGTATACATTTATACATTAGTATATTATTATAACTTACTACAGTAAAGTTCGGTTATAGTGACTCCGTAGGGACCGAAAGGAGTTACTCAGTATAGCCGGAGTTCATTATATCCATACATTTCAATAATTGTTCATTATATCCAAATATTTTATTATAAATTCAGCTACGTCGATGTAGAGAAGTACTGGGTGATGAAAAATTTGCTTAAGACTGAATACGGTTAAGTTCTAATGATAAATTTCCATTTCAAGTAGAGTCGACGATGCTTCCATCATTTTCTCTTAAACTCCCGCACGACTAATTTGGGTAAAATTTTGACTGATTTTGGTAAAGTATTTTGGTCCCTCCAATTGAACTAGCTCTTGACTTTGAAGCTTGTTTCCCTGGGTCCATAGGCTAGTTGTGTTGGCAGGTAGGAAGAGGTGGTGACTAATATGTGTTAAATTGGAAATGGTGGATCACAACTGTCCACCAACAAAAGGGCTTTTCGGTTTGATTCCTGTAAGGTTATTTTCTACTGAATACGGAAATTTGAAACAAAAAATTAAATAATTCATCCAAGCTTTCTTATTTGCTTGAAGAACATTAACGTGCACAAACTTTTAATTACTTTTAAAGCATCGTGAATTTAGAAATATTGTTACGATAATTGGGTTTTACTTTTCGGATCTAGTCACTTTTGGGTAGAATAACAAAGTGACACATTCCATGAACTTCTCCCCACCAGATCGAGTTCTTTTAAGCAACAACGAAAATATTTTGTGACTGGATTTGACTTTTAAACTGCAGTGTGTTAACACATAATCTCCCATTTGTTTGGCAGGGACCGGACAATGTTGTTTGCTATAGCCAGAGTTCTATTATACCCGGAGTCACTATAGCCGAACTTCACTGTATTTGGATATAAAAAAAAATTGGGAATAGCATTGATCAATTGTAAAAATTTGGTATAACTTGAGTAGATTAATATAAAATATCAATAATTTTTTTGGTTATTGGATATAAATATAAGTAAAAAAAAAACGTTATTATATATAACAATTTGTGTTAGTAGGGGTTAGAAAGAGAAGGGATTGAAACAATCAATCGGTAAATCAAAAATCAACAATGTCAAAGGATATAATTTCCATATTACGTTTATTGGAAATAAAAAAAACTGAATAAATTCATATTGAGATTTCTACTGTTTTTTTTTTTTTTTTTTTTTTGTTTTTTTTTTTTTTTTTTTTAAACTTGATCTATTCTTCTCAATTCCATCATTAACATTAACAAACATGAACTGAATCTGAAGAAGGATGGTTCAGAAGAGGTTAGAAACATCTGAAACAAACAGCTACTCAACACGACTTGCATTCAAACCCTCAACTTGGAAATCCACCATGGATTTACCAACAATGAGCAAAAGGCTTCTTAGGTATCAATGGGTTAAGAAACAATGAATTATGAAATATATCGAAAAAAAAAAAAAAAAATTTCAATTTTTTTTTTTTTCTACATATTAGTAAATACTGGTGCTATTAATAGAGTCACATTTCATCAAAACCAATAATTTCTATGTAGTAGTAATTATAAATTNATGAAATTTTTTTTTTTTTCGATATATTTCATAATATTCTTAGTAAATACTGGTGCTATTAATAGAGTCACATTTCATCAAAACCAATAATTTCTATGTAGTAGTAATTATAAATTTTGAATTAATATAATTAATGTTATTTTTAGTAAATAGCAGACTCGATTTAAGCTTCAATCTTGCCTCCAAATCTCTTTTATAATAAAACATTTTGATATAAAAATTTAGAAAATTGTGTATCAAACCATTTATAATAATATAATATAATAAATATAAAGAAATTTTGGAAATTTTTTTTTTTTTTTTTTTTGTATAATTCCCATTTTTATAATAATATATCCTCCTCTTTATAGATTATTTGATAAATTTGATTTAATTCTAACGAAGAGAATGATATAATTGACTTCCGGTCTCCTATCATCAGTGAGAGAATTTCATTTGAAATATATTAAGCCTATTATAGAAACATCCGTTCTTCCTATACATATTCTTAAAAGGAACCGATACTCCATCCATGTCATCAAAATTCAATAATTTCTTATTTCACAATTTTTTATTATAAAATTTTGCAAATCATAACCTTTCTCTGATTCAATAATTCACTCAAATTTCCACTTTTATTATTATCATGAAAATTAACGGAAATGAGACCGCGGAAAATTGGACGCATTTCTTCTCAAATATAGGTTAGAGAATGAGATGGAGTTATAAGATGAAAAAAAAAATTTTTTTTAGCATTAAATTGAATAACTATGTTCAATTTATAAAATTTCACCAAAAACCTCTAAGTTTTATATTAATAAAAAAAATTTTTTTTCCATNTTAGCATTGAATTGAATAACTATGTTCAATTTATAAAATTTCACCAAAAACCTCTAAGTTTTATATTAATAAAAAAAAAATTTTTTTTTTTCATTCCAAGTTATCCCAGCTTTCTAGCTGTTTCTTCAGCTTGGATATTTCTGATTTATGGGAGATAAAATTGGAAAAAACCATGGGGGGAAAATATGGTCATTACACAGTAGTTGTCAAATAAAATAAAATTTATAAATATCAACAGAAATAAATATGAAACAGAAAGAAGTGAATAAGTAAATAATAAATTCGATTGTTAATGATATTTGAATCTGGTGCGAATGTAAAAAAAAAAATATTTTTTTTTAATTCTCAACTCTGGTTTTAATAAATGAGAGAAAATTGTTGTTTTTAAAAACAAGAGTAAAACGAAAATTGGCAAACCAAAAAAAAAAAAAAAACATTTTTACCACATACCAGGAATAAATGTTTGGTTCTTGTGATAATTCATTAGAAGTAGTGTTTTTTAATTTGTATTGGAATGATGGTAGAAGAAGCAAACGAAACCAAACTTGGCTATGATAGATAAGTAAAAATAAGTTTAGAAATCGGAAAATCAGTATGATAATCAACATTACGGGCATGTATAAAACGAAATGAACCATTCTGACCCATATATTTCGACTATGAGTTACACTTAATTTAGATACTTAGACCAATTACAAAATAACCAATATATACCTCCAGAAGTGATGGAACTCCTTGCTGAACCAAGGTTCACTGTATAAGCTCAGAAAAGGCAGTGGTTGAGAAAGAAAATTATAAATTCTTAGAAGATGAAAATGAATTGGAATCTAGAGGAAATGTTGGTCAACTAAAGTAGAATAATTAATAAACTTTAATTTTTTTTTCCATTCCCGCCAGATTCAAAAATCATGTATTAAGAATCGAATTTACTTACTAACTATACATTTCTTTCTTTTTTATACTTATTTCTGTCGATATTTATAAATTTTTTATTTTATTTGCCATGTTTTCCCCTCATGGTTTTCCCCAGGATTTTATCTCCAATAAATCTAGGATAAGATGAATCAGTTCTGACCTTCAAAATCAGTGTTTCAAAAAGAAAAAAAAAATATTAACTTTGAAGTCTATTTATTATCAATCGATTTTAAAAATCTTATATTGTTTCCGACAGTAATTTAGAATAAAAGACATAAATAGTACATACACGATTATTGTCGAAAAATTAAAAAAAAACAACCTAAAAACCGAAATTATTCGGATTTTAATCTTTTTTATGAACTTATGGACTGATTCAGTCATAAAATAAAGTTATGTAAAATAAATATGTAATAAAGTAAAATATGATAGTTTTATCGACAGTTTTTACCTAAGATTCTACGCTTGAGAAAACCATGTCACTTTTTTTTTTCATTTGGACACACTTGTGAAATGTTTTTTTTTTTTTCTTAAAATTTCAATGGTATCGTTTTCTCTACTAGTCTTCTCACTATTGTATATTATTTTTTCAAAAAATTTACTTGCGTGATATGAAAACGATGAAGTAATGTTATAATAAATAATAAATAATTTTGATTTTATATAAATAATACTAAAATGAGGAAAATAAAAGTAAGGAAATGGTGATTGACTATTTATAATTTCAATTGTTCAAATTTTTTTTTTATAAAAATGAAATTTGACTTGACATGAGTCCCATTTTTATTAAATAGACTATTTTTTAAGAATGATCTAATGAGAAATGAGGGGGAAGATTTGAAGATTTCATACATTTTCATTTGAATAATGTAATGAAATGTTAGAATTCATTATTGAAATGTCAGGAAAAAAAAAAGCTAATCTTGAGGAAACAAAAGATTCATATTTAGACAAAAGTTTCTCATCTTTTGTTTTAATTTTGATTTTATCATTTTTTTTTTTTTTTTGCAACTGACATGACATAGTCGTTAGAAATTTTCAATTTTGTCATTTCTTAGTAAATGACGTTATTTGTAAAACGTTGAGAACGTCACGGTGACGAGACGACGAGACGGTGGTGAGCAGTGCGAAAATGAAATTATAATTTCATACTGAAAATATGTGATATTCATAAGAAATTCCTGAGCGGCGTCCGAATTACTTAATCGGGAAATTGAGGCGGGATTTTTTAAAAATTCAAACTATGAGTATTAAGTCAGAAGAGGGAAAATTAAGGTTGAAGAGACAGACTAGAGGAAAGGAAACAATGGGAAGATAAATGCCAGACAAGATTCAACATTCAACAATAATTATTATTGTTTATCATCACCGTCATCATTTTCCCTTCTGTGTCACTGTCTCATTCTCATCATCACATCCAACAAGCTACGGTAGGTACTATCATTCTTGTCATTTTATTTTTAAACTTTATCAAGCCGCTTTATAAGATTTGATTTTGATTTCTATTTAAGATTTTTTTTTTGTGGAAAGGACATTTATCTTGTTCAATTGGACGTACTCAATATGCTCCGATTTCCAAGACGAGGTGGTGTACGTGGAAGCAGTGGTNTGGAAAGGACATTTTATCTTGTTCAATTGGACGTACTCAATATGCTCCGATTTCCAAGACGAGGTGGTGTACGTGGAAGCAGTGGTGGAGCTAATCGTGGTGTTATGCCTCCACCGCCTCCACCAAATATTGCACTATCTCACAATCACCAAAGTCAACATGATGACATTCCTTTTGATATGATATTCTGTCAGGATATTTTCCCAAGGATTGCTCCGGAACCAGATGACACTCTTCTGACGGCTGTAATTTAGTTTTAATTTCACTTGTTGTTACTAAACAATTTACTAAGTATTTACGGAATCTTAAAAGTCTTGAAAATTATTTTATTTGATTTCCTTTTTTCTACTATTAGGCTTTGCTCAAAAGAAATGCTGAAGTAACACCATCAGCAGATGAGATGCAAGCTATACAGAATCTCGTAACTCGTGTCCAAGGGATTATAGAAAATATCATACTCTCACCAGGAACCTTTACAGCCTGTGTAAGATACTCAAACATAAAGATCAAAAGTTATATGGATTCATAATTGTGATAAGTTTTTTTTTTTTTTGCTTTTGGAGTAGCAAGTGGATGAAGTTAGACAAGTTGGTTCATTCAAACAAGGAACAATTCTAGCTGGTCANACAAGTTTTTTTTTTGTTGCTTTTGGAGTAGCAAGTGGATGAAGTTAGACAAGTTGGTTCATTCAAACAAGGAACAATTCTAGCTGGTCATAGGACAGCAGATTTCGTCGTGATTCTGAAAACATTTCCAACAAAGGAAGCAGTTGAGGCTCTCCATACACGGGTTGCAGATGAACTCAAGCAATCAGACTGTAAAGTTTAGAAATATAATTTCTGTTCTATAAAATATTTATATACTTTTTCTATTATTAGGTTTGCGTTCCAGTACTACCCCACATGGATTTGATCTCAGTAATGTTCAAGGTTCGTTGAGAATACTAGTAACTACAGTTGCACCAAATATGCGAAAATTAGATTCGGCCATTCATTTGGATGCGAAATTAATGAATGAGCACTGGCAAGCTATTAAGCATAGGTATTATATTTCTATTAAATATTTAATTATCACTTTGTCCAACGTTCTCTTCAATTTTTTTTTTATGATTTTAGTCGTTGGGTGGAAGAAAATGCGAATAGTTCAACCATCAAAGTTCTAATTCGAATTTTGCGTGACATGAGGAATCGCTTCGAGGCATTTAGACCACTGCTACCGCTCATGTTAGATTTACTCGTAAGTAATTTCTTTGACTCATTCCTATTCTATCATCTATTTTTAAAATCTAAAATTCCCTTAGGCACATTTTGCGGTTACCAACACAGTGAATCTGCAACCGTTGCCTCTTGGTACAGCATTTCGTCGAGCAATTGCTCTCATGAGTACGGGATTATTTTTACCAACATATTCTGGAACAACTATGAGAGGGATTCACTTGACAAATGAAGAATCTGACAGAATTACAGCAGCTGCACAGACTCTACTTCTCATACTTTCACAGGACGGGTATGCTGCTGTTCTTGGGCTTCAAAACAACAAAGGTACACATGTTAAACTAAAATTAAAATACAAAATTCATTTTGATTCAACTATTTGGTTTAATTTTTTAGATATTTTAAACAATACGACATTCTGGAATGGGGTAGTGATTCAACAACACGAAAAGGTTTATGAGCCTGAAACTAATAATACCGTACAAGACATCGAGATTGACGAAGACCCTACACCTGTTGCCGCTACACTTGCTTAACAAACAACAGTTTACTTCACTTTCATTCAAACTGTCTGCTCTAGCCAATTTTGGTTTAGCTTACAGTAATTGTACAGGTTTAACTCACTTTGGACTTATCCCTTCAAGTATTTGACATTTCTTATGTAATAATCTATTGATTATTCAGTATAAATATATTATTTTCTAGCTCAATTATTATGGTTTCGGAATACTTTGTTTGCTTATTTCCAAATGAAATAGTCTCTAAAAAAAATTCATCTTTGCATATAAAGCAGTGTCAACTATTTTTTTTTAAATTAAATTGGAACATTTGAGTCCTTTTATAATATTTCTAGATCACAGTGACGTATTTCGGGATGTTCTTTCTTGAGTTTTGTTTCAATTCGATCAATTTCAGCCCCAAGGGTGTCAACTATATTTTCACCATGTTGTAACAGAAAGGCCTCAAACTCATCAGAATTTCTCATTTTCTTCACTTCCTACAATCAAACATCATGGGTATTGAATAGAAAGCTAGAAATAACAATTTCAAGTTCAACTTCAAGTTAATCCATCTTACGTCAAGTAACTTGGCCAAATCTAATTTATCCAGGTACACTCTTGTCAACTCTCTGCCATCAAAGTCCACTTCAGCCTTATACCTAAAAGACAGAATTTCACGTGTAGTATTATAAATGTTAGATTATAATAATTAACGTTTAGCATCTCAAGCTACATCTAATTAATTGCTTCATGTTAATGCGTACTAAGTCCAGAAGTCCATTACCCCCGCCCCCATTCCNCCCAGCAAAAAAATGAAAAATTCCATGAAAAAAAACCAAAGATCTTTGAGTTTTTTGAAAATCTGAAACATGGAAACGATAGAATAGACGTGAGTTTTCATACCTCACTTGAGTATTTCCCATGTCAATGCCCTTGACGTCATGTATAGCTCTGACCATTACATCTGACTCCAAGTGAGAATTGATCCGCTCTAACTTGTCTTTTGTTATAGTTCTCCCAACCAGCGCTGCACTATTTGTGTAAATGATAAATGAGGCAACCCCACCTATTAGAATAGAAACAGAAGGAAAACGTAAATTTAAAATTCCGCATCTAATGTCTAAGATTACAAAGTTGTAAACTAACCAAGAAGACCGCCAATCACTAGTGATCCAGCTGCGTCTGGAATAGGAGATCCATAGTAAGTAGTTAGTCCCATGGACATCCCTGCAATGAGAACGCCTATTAAGGCAGCTGCGTCTTCGAGTATGACAACATTGAGGGCCGGATCTTGTCCACGAACCACTGTAAAATGAAAATACCTAGTGTACAATCTAAAAAAAATTTCAATTCCCAAGTCTCCTCAAGAACATACTAAATTCTCGAAAAGACATTTTTATTTCTGTAGCCCTTTTCCGAACGTTAGTTACGGCCATAACTAATGTGGCTCCTTCTGATACCAGTGAACCTGCCAAAACGTAGAATGCCTGTAATAAAAAGCAAATCTAGTAACTAAAGAAGAATGTAATGGAGTTGAGACTATAGTGTCAACCATGCTTCACTTACCCAATAGAGTGAGTCTATATGCTCTAAATTTATTAACCCAGTAATTCCATGATAAATCGAAAGACCAGCTCCTACACAGAATATTCCTACTCCAGAAATTAGTGATGCAACATGTCTCATGTTAGCATATCCATACGGATGCTCGACATTTGCTTTTTGTGTCGATTTATGTATCCCATAAGCTAGAATTAGTTGATTGATTGTATCTGCTAGGGAATGGATAGATTCGGCGAATAAACTGTGAGATCCTGTGTACCACCAAGCAAGTATTTTGATCAAAAAATTACTTGCATTTCTATCATAAAACAAAAACTCATTCCACCTAAGCACTTAAATCGTAAAGTAACAATCTAAAATGAAAATAACTTACATGGCTACTGCTGTGAGTACAATTTTCCCAGAGCCTGAACTAAGACTATCCTCATCGGAATATATTTTTGGAACTACTGTTACACTCTGTTGTCGATACATTTTCAGGATTCGTTTCACATTGAATATGGCTATAAAAAAATTAAAAAATTTACTCATGATGACCATCTTTAGTGTAGCATCATAAATTCCTTTCAACCAACTAGAATATTTTGACATAAAGTGTACCTTCATTATACTCTTGCGTTTCCACATCTCTTTTCGCTCTCTCTCCTTGCATTTTATCTAAAGTTCCCCAAACTTCCTTCGCCCTGATACCAAAAATAAAATAAAATAAAATAAAATAAAGAATTAGATAAACTTCAAGTCAAATAAGAATAAGAAATATTTACTTTGCTTCTACGTCCTTCCTCCAATAAACTGTAATAGGGGGTTCATCAGCATGTGGAGATCGTCTCATTGTTTTTCGAAGTCCTTGCAAATCACCCGATTTGAGAAGAAAATCTGTCATCGCACGGAGAGGAGTTATGAAGTTCCTTTCCAGTGATACATCATGTCTACCGTCGTCATTTGATGATTTGTTAAATCTTGGGTAGGAACTCAGGGATGTGAGGAAACGGGTTGATCGAAAAGTTAACACTGCATTTCTTATTTGCATTGCTTATAATGTAATAATTTCCTTTAACAAGGCTACTAATTAGCTAAGGAATAATAATTTTCTAAATCATATAGGATTTCGGCAAGAATATAAGTATTTTGGGTATATAACACTAACTAAACCTAAATTACATTTTCCTAACCCCATTCTCACTTTAGTAAAAATTGATTTAATACTGAGGTTACTTACAATCTTATGTCAAAATCCCTAATTTTGAAAACTTCTACAAACGGTATATAAAGGGTATAATTATGGAATTATGTTACTAAATAAGAACAATTTAGAGAGGTTATAAGAATTGACTTTCTTATTAAAATTCCACTTGTTTACAATTTAAATTTCCCNTAAAAATCCCTAATTTTGAAAACTTCTATAAACGGTATATAAAAGGTATAATTATGGAATTATGTTACTAAATTAAGAACAATTTAGAGAGGTTATAAGAATTGACTTTCTTATTAAAATTCCACTTGTTTACAATTTAAATTTCCCTCTAACCAAATGTCTCTCGAGTACCCGATTTATCACATCTTATTTATAAATTATACTCATTTGATTTCCTTACGTAATTATGCATTTTTGCTAAATAGCGAGTTTATAAATTTAATCAATTAAAACCTTGGAGTACTAATTACTCTAAGATCAAAAATGTTTAATCGTTGTCCTACTTTGAATATATATTTATCGTCATTTTGCCAATTCAAATTCGCGTCTACGTTAACGTGCTTCATTTATTCAGCATTATATTATATCAACAATTTACGTGTACGCCTGCCTGCCTTGGCAGATTTCTGTATTATTTCTTTCCATTGTTGTAATAATAGGGAGTTTTATGTGGACTACATTTATATTTTATAATTGAATCATTTAGCGCTTTAGTATTTCGGATAATTTCCGAGTCCTTACAAATCACTTCTAACGCCAAACCCTGGACCAGGAGGTTCTGTTGTAAGAGAAGTAAGCCCACCAGCCGGTTCACATGCAAATCGTCCATTCCTATCTCATACCAAACAACAACAATTAATAAAAGTTAAAGTTATTATGACTACAGAAAGTCATTTGATTTACCTTGGGCCTGGACGTGGTTGTTTTCCTTCTTTCAATTCGTCTAAAATTTCAGAAGTATCTTTAGATGTCAAATCTTCCTGAAAAGATTTAAAATTTAATCAAAATATATTATAATTTTTCCTAATCCTAATGCGTTCACCAAACCATAGTAAAGTAGTAAATTGCTTACAAAAAAGTCGTCATTAACTTGGAACATGGGAGCATTGACACATGCACCCAAACATTCTACTTCACTCAATGTGAATTTTCCATCTTTGGTTGTTTCTCCAGGTTGAATTCCTAACTTTGACTTAACACATTTCATTACAGCATCTGACCCTCTCAACCAACATGGAGTAGTAGTGCAAATTTGGATGTGGTACTTTCCTGTAGGATTTCTAAAAAAAAAAAATTTTTTTTTTACATGTTAAGTAATACTATTATTGAAAAGTGTATTTCACAGATTTGGTTTAAATCTGAATCTTTAATTTGTCTTTCTTTCTTAAGATTCTTTATTTCAAGGAATAAACTTGAGACGTAAATGAATTTAGAAACAAATAGACAAATAACTAACCTCATGAACATGGTGTAGAAAGTAGCAACTTCATAGACTCTCATTCGAGGCATTTCCAAATAATCTGCTACTCGATGCATTGCAGAAATAGGAAGCCAACCATGCTGACGTTGTGCTAGGTCTAGTAAAGGGATGACTGCAGCTTTTTTATGACCGTCTGGATAATTTTCCAATATTGCCTTTGCTCTCTAACCAAAGTATTATATTAGAATAGGATTATTTTATATTACTCATGACATGTAAGAAATTTAATTTAATACTTAATTCATTCTACCTTAATATTTTCTTCAGTAAATTCAAATGGGGTATCAGGATTATTGGCTTTACTGTCACGATGCTAAAAGAAAAATCAAAATAATTAACTACCAAGCTTAATATTAGTGCAAGTAAATAGCTGTTGCTGTTAGTAATTAGTTGATTCAATTAAATAATATTATTCTAAGTATGGATTCCAAGTCCATGTAGACGATTTGTTTGGGCTCAAGAAGCGAAGCGACAGCAAAGAATCTAAAATGACTAAATTTATGAAACAAGTTAAACTCACAACAAACAGCTGATCCGATGATTGTTTAGATGTCACATGGAGAAGACGAGTGTGAATTTGCTTCAGAAATAATACAATTAATACAATTAAGTCTTCATCTTCATTAAATAACTTAACAAGGGTCTAATGAGTATAAAGCTAGTATAACTTACTTCTACAGGAATACTTCTTGTTGGAGTAAAGAGTCGGAGGCAAGTAGCAGTACATTGACGTAGAGACATCATTTTTTTTACAAATTAGTATCCAACACTTCTAACACCAATGAGGGTATAACTTCAAAATAAAATCAAAAGATTAGTTTACAATTAATTGAATTATGATTAAAATAAATTTAATTTCTGATTTACCCAAAATTATTCCATGGTTTGTTTAGCTCATACCTTCTCCCATGAATTTACCGCCTTTGACTTAGATGGGCATCGCTAAACTAAAATAACGTATCTCAATGGGAATGCTCTTTTCAAGCAAAAATACAAGAGGAACTTTGGCTCATTTTAAACCTAACAAAACCTAATCTTACTATCCCATCATGTAGAAATAATACAGAGAGCATTCACATCATTTGCCTTACTCCTACTTAATTTATAATTTGAACAAATCCAGTTACCATTACTTAATGCCCATAATTGTATAACGGCATTTACAAAATGACGGATGGAAAGTATTAAAAGGTCATTGACCTCTAATAATTCTTAATTCTTCCAAATTGAAAGAAATCTTTGAAAAGTAAAAATTACCTTTAGAATTAAGGATTGCTTCATGAAAATCAGTAATTCTAGCAGTTTATCATGTCAGTAGACGTTTAATCATAGAAGAAATCATAAAGGAGTTATTGAGGACAAAAGACGACGTAATTACTGTGGTTCCACCGATAGGCAATATTATTGCCTACCGGTTACAATAATGAACAATAATTGCAATAATGAACTGTTACTTTTCAAGATGGTTCCAAAAATTGACTATGTATTGATAAGGTGTCTGTTCAAATTATACAGTGAATTTTTTTCAAACCTCCCATAAACGAAAAGTTGAAGCCATGGCGATTCAATTGTTTATGCTATTTTTTTTTTTATAAAATCAATTCCAACAGTGATAATCGGTTAACAGTGATAGCAGTGACTTTCTGCTGTCTTTACATTTCAATATTTTCTTTCCCATTTGGTTGAGTTTTACGAAGCAAAAAAAAAGTAAACAAGCCAATTCAAAGATTCGTCTCATACCTCACTAATAGTAAGTTTATCAAATAACACTTTTTAAATTTAACAACTTTAACCAGATTCAGGAGAAACCTCGTGGGTACCTCGGTTCATCTTATGCGATGTATCTAATATCTAATAGTATCTAATATATCCGTTGCATCAATATATTGATCGCCGAATTTTACTGCGTAGTTACTCTAAGAATTGTTTATTTTAGAAAATAACAAACTCAAAAAATTGAATGTTTGAAAAAAATTCACTGTATATATCTTTGATGGTCATCACTCACCTCAAGAGTAGCTCTGTTGTGGTGCTGGAAAATATTATATTAAAACATGGAGAAGCTACTTTTGGCCAGTGCTTTTTGCTACGTAAAAAAGTTTGGACACACTGTGTACTATCTGATCATTTTACCTAAAAAACGAATCATTGAAACAATCGCCTAATACCTCTTCGCCTTAAAGTTTACTCGAAACGGACTTAAACTTCGGAATTGTTCCTCAAATTTTCCAAAATCTAATGCATTCAAATTACAAAAATCTAATACATAATTTTTATAACCAAATGTCTTGTATCCGTCGACTATTGTAGAAGGCCCATTAATTACATTGAATTAAACTGATTCCCCTAAAACCTTGACAACCACACCCTTGGAGAAACGATGATGAGAATTTTTATGCTTTGGTGAGTTTCCATTGTTGATTTCTTCGATAAATATCACACTTAAGCTCTGTAACTTCACGTCGACGTCTGAAAAATTAATCAATGCTTCTACACTTATTATTCAAATTTGAGAAATGAAATAATATTATTTACCCTGCACTTGTCAAGCAATACGTTGTTCTTTCGTTAACCATTTGGTAATAAGTCTTTCCCGTAGTTTTCACCTCCTTGAACATCCAAGTTTCAGGTTGTGCGTACTTCTTCAGTGCATCTTTATGAAAACTCAATAAGTTGTTGGAGCCGTAGACTGAAGGTTGTAATTGATACCCAAGTGTGAAAGCTTATTAAAAAGAAATCATATTAAATCCAATAAACTTTGACTTGAACCAATTATTATTATTCCTCTTACGCATTTTCTTAAATGTCCACCTCTGTTCTCTGAAATCACGCCAGGTGTCACCTACAACTGTAGCAAAGGAGGCATTGACCCCTTGGATTGTCAAATGCTTACAAAAATTGTTAAAATAATTACAATTTATTTCGAAAAGAATTAAAATAATTCACTCACCAATCCATCGCCCATATTCTCAATTTTATACGTCCCAGGTGCAATGACCTCAGTCGGTATAGAAGATAATGACACAAATGTTATGAAACATAAAAATGACACAAACGCTGGAATCAATAAGCGATCAAACCTCTGTCTATCCATGACTATTATAATAAATAATGTAACAAAAAATACAAATTTGTTTAGTTTGAGTTGGTAGTGTAAGTTTGGTTTCTCGTTGAATACAGGGAGGACTTAAGTTCATTCTCTTTAAGCAACAGCATAAACCGGAATTTCTACATTTTATTTATGGTAATTCATCTGTAATTATTAATCTGAGTTCCCAATATCAAAATTACAGAGCTTATGTATAACATAAGAAACTCAATTTTATCTCCTATTGAAGTCTACTTTATCAAGAGTAATGAGAGGTTTGAGTTGATCTGCCATAAGTCTCATGTCATTTCCAATTGTATCTTGACCTGAAGGTGCTACCACACTCATTTCAACATAATGAGCCCCTGTAACAGGTTCAAGTTCGGCAGGATTTTTTGTTGAATCGTATCGATAGAACTTACCGACAACAATTTTTATCCGTCCTTTTCGAAAAATAAATCCTTTTGATACAAAATCAAATTCTCTTCTGCATCCAAGTTCTTTCAGAAATTCTACAATATCAGAACCACAGGCGATATCGAGTATACTTCTAACAGCTGTAGGTCGAGTCTTATCTCCAAATTCAGGGTTTCCTAAATAACGGAGTTGCCATGCTGAAGAAGGGTCATCTACTGCTCTTCGTACACGAAACGTTACAGGAGGTCCTGACGTTGCTGTTACTGACATTAATAAAAAGGATACTTCATGATCATGGAAAGATTCAGGTCCAACATCCATATTATCACAGAGTCCTCGGAGTCGATGTAGTAGAACTTCAACACTTTTATCAAATATAGATCCTTGAAGTAGATATTCCTGATTCGAGACATTTCCATGTTTTTGTACAATTCCAGGTGTGTCCACAGCTATCACTGCATTCAATTCAGAAAACTTGTTCGGGTTGTCAAATTCCATTTGAATAGACTATCAAAAAAAAAAACAAAAAAAAACATTAGGAAACAAAATTAATCCAAATAGTAAACAATAAATCAATAATAATTTTTTGATCCATCCATTTCATATTTGATTATTTCCGTTGTAAATAGTATAATTACTATTTACAACGGATCATAACAGAAACAATAATACAAAACAAACGGAGACAGGAGAAATTGGCAGAGTTCTATTGTGCCATATAAGTACACATTGTTAGTTTAATTTAACCTAAAGTTGAATTCACATTATCAAATATTCAAGCACCACATTGGAGTTTCAAGTTGCAACAGACCGGTAGGGCACAATGGAATTAACCTCACAAGGTACTTATTATTAAAACTACTCAACTCAACTCAAAAAAAAAGTATTATTCTCCATATAATCTTCGCTTCTTTGCATGTATTTAATTACCTTTTTTTGTTTTTACAGTCCAATTCCGATTCTGATTAGGTGGGAAGTGAAGAAATTCTCACTCAGAATATGAGATCATAGAAATGAAACGAAATACTAAGAACCCAGTCGACTAAATAACAAACCAATATCAGAATCCACTTGCTCGATTGTCGCCTTGCTCTAAAAAGTTAAACAGAATCCAAATCAATTTCTGAAAATTTACTCTAATAAACTTCTTTTGTAATATCATCTTACGTCTACGCCGTTCTTATAATTATGTAATCTGAATCAGATTTTCAAATTTTCATTTAAAGAATTCACTACATGCGTGGTTTGATAAACGATTCCAAAAAAAAAAATTCCAATAATTGGAAATTTTATTATTTCTATTATTAAATAATTATTATTTCTATCTAATTAAAAAAAAACCTTCATTCCTTCTATATTTTTCATATTCTTTGATTTTTAAATCAATTCAATTATTGTAAACTAGAAAAACCGGTTAATGAACGAGTAAACACTACTAATCTTAACGTAAATCCTACGAGGTGAAACAAATCTAATTGAGTAGAGAAGTGATAATTGATTAATTTCAATCTAAACATTATTATTCTTTCAAGAACAAAAAAAACATTGTTGAAAGAAAATGTTTATACTTCGTCTACACTCTCATTGGTCTGGTCACTTATGGATTGTCATAATCCGGACTTCCGGATGACATTGAACTAAAGGGAATGAGAAATCCTAATGATTAAATCTGTGCCAAATTTATTGAAAAGAGAAAGTGGATTGCATCTCTCCGTGGTCAGCACGCATTACATGGCCTCATGCTTCCAACGATCTACAGATCATCTTACTTACTTCAGGTGAAGTCACATATGTCGATAGAACAAAAAAACAAACAAAAATTTTACCTCAGTCTCTCCTTTTCCTTCGTGTAGACTGTTTACTTTTTTGTTTTTTTTTGTATCTTCACCTACTTCTTATGAAGAGATTCATTTTAACTCAACAATGGTGACAAAAAATTTTCAAACAATAGGATTCGTTCTCCTTCTAGTAGTCTATGTTATTTTGGAAGTGGAGACTAGTGTGAGTTCATTCAGGGTCTACAATGAAAAACAAATTCTTGATAGACTAGCTTCAGCTCCTGTTGTATCTCTGTCCTTATCCAGAAGAACTGGACTTGTGACAACTGCTCCAGAATCAAAGTCGTCACTAACTTTACTACCAGATGACACAATCACAAAACCAAAGAGTCAGAAAGAATCAAATGGAAAAAGAAAAAGGATACGAAAAGTAATTAGAAAATTAAAACAGAGAACAACAACAGTTCCAGTTCCAATTCCAATTCTAACAACTGAAACTCCAAACCCTCTCACGTCCTCTTATGATATCAGTCCATTCAATAACTATAACAATCGAGATATTGAAATTTATGATCGGAAACGTACTAGAAAGTATGCAAATCGACAAAATTCAAAAGAAATTGATCTTCAAAGAGCAGAATCAGGGAATCCGTTTGCAAATAGTTCAGCACCAATTTCATCAGATTTTGCCGGTGATGGAGGACTCCAATTTCAAATCCAGATCCTTCATCCTCTTCTTAACTCTGATTCATTACTTTCACATAAAGAACCAAAAATACCAGAAAATAAAACAATTAAGATTTTACATAGTCTGAGTGAAGAAGTAGCGGGTGAAGTGCCAGTAACTCCTGATCTTAAAAAACATCGACGAAAGTATCCTCTCCTTAATCAAGATTCTAATATCTCAGGAGATGTACAAGTCTCAAAAGCAGAACCAGTTCTAAATCATATAAAAAAGAACAGAACTTCTGGAAAAATTTCAAGCAAAATTAAACAACCAGTACCTGAAAGCGGAGTGACATTTGTGGAAGCTTTGGATGGACGAACAGTAAGTACAACTTATCCAACAATAACTTCACAAACAATACCGGTGGTAACGAGACCCAAGCCTCCGACCACAACTACGCCACGCCCTACAATTAGGTTAACAAATCCACCCAGAATAATAACGACCACGACAACTACGGAGAAACCTTCTACGGTTATTTTGAGTCCTGTTCCTTTTACAACAATCTCACCGGACGGAATAGAAGAATTTGGTAACCCACAAGTTATTGTATTTCCACCTCAAGAAATTTCTACTGCGCATGCGCTCAAGACGACGACACCTATTCCATCCGAACAGGACATTTTGAATCAAATTCTTGGATTAAGACAGGCATCATCTCGATTACCATCTAATCAGAACAACCAACAATCTACAACGAATTTTTTTGATTTTTTTAACCTTTTACAATCTACCACTCCTAGCACTATTACGAGCTTCATCCCAACCACGGTAACACCTGTTACCACTTCCCATATAATACAATCACAAGCAACTAAGTCTCCACCAACACGTCTTATAACGGAAATCTATTCAACATCACCAACGACACAACAAACGCCCCCACAATCCCAAGCTGAACTTGACAACTTACTTCAACTGGCACTTCTGGAAGGATTGTTGAAAGAAGATTCTCAGCAACCGAACACCCCAAATGATCTTTCATCTCTGTATTCACTCTTAGGAACTCAACATACTGGAAACGGAAATCCAGTACCTCAGTCAACACGACCTCCTCCAACGAGAAGTACATTTACCACTAGTACACCACTCCAAGCGGCGCTTAGCAACATGATTTCTATTTTGTCAAATCCCTTTGGTCAAAATCAGAATCCTACGACTCAGAGACCATTAGGAATTTTTGGTACTGGGAACAGTATTTTTGGAAACGGTGGTGGAGGCTCATTGTTTGGTGGAGGAAGTTCCATTTTTAGTGGTGGTAACAATGGTGGAAATACATTGTTTGGAGGAAATTCACTGTTTAATTTGAATCATGCTGCGTCTGGAACAACAACAACGGTTGCACAGAGACCAAATACTACTCCTAGTCCAACTCTATCAAATAACGACTTACTGGCAGAATTATACAAGTTGGGACTGACAGGTGAACAACCGCAGCGAAAAATTACTAAACCCCCTACAAAATCCAAAGTATCTGGTCCAGATATCCAATCAATCCAAAATACAAATTGGCATGTTGCTAATGGTGGAGGTAGAGTGGCATCAACTGCACAACCTCAAACATCCGAGACTATGCAACTCCTCAACATCTTGTTCAACAATCAAAATGCTCCAGCTAGACCTAGTGGACCTTATTGGTGGCTAGATATGAATGCTTTCATGGGTGGAAATCCAACGGCAGACCCAATGACAGGAATACGACCTAAACTGGGGCAACGAGAATATTTCATTAAAGTATAAATATAATCTGATAATTTATCTACACATCACGCATCGAATAATTATATCAGTCATAAAGTCCTTAATTAAGGAAAGGTCGAGAGCGTTAACTTAGTTACTTAAGTATGAAAGTAAGCCTTTCAAGATTGGTGATTTAGTCCCGATTCTCTGGTGTTGGAGAAACGTGTATGTGATACAATTTACAAACACTATTCCCGTTTTACGTGTAATAGAATCTAGATATTCATTTCGTAAGAATAAATTGTTAGTCAAATATTCTAAGGGAGGACAATAACCTAAACAAGGTGGTCCGAATTTCAACCATATACTTCATTAGCGAATTTGAAACTCAATTATTTTCAAAAATACCTACATCTACTCTAAATCTAATTCTCAATGCAAAACAAATTGGGTAGAAGAATTGACACAACGTTCTCTGTACCACACCTTTCAAGTAAAGTTCCATTCCATTATAACAACAATGCTTTATGTTACTAACATAATACTATCAGGGTTCCTTAGGATCCAAACTTCTGACAAACGCTGCCTAATTCCAATTTAAATGCTAAGTAATTTTTATTTTGAACATAAGAAAACCTAACCTAATCTATGTCTTTATGTAGAAATCACATGTCTTTATGTAGAAATAACTCAGAGAGCATTGACGAGTGACGACACCCGGTGCCTTACTCCCAGTGTTGGGAACTGGAAGGGTAGTTTCCAGTCCAGATTTTTTTAGTTCCTAAATAAAAATTTCCAGTTCAGTTCAGTTCTGTAATTTTATATTAGAAATTTTTTTCCTATTGTATTTATTTATAAATCTTTTTTCCAGTTCAGTTCAGTTCAGTTCAGTACTTTTGCATCTTCAAGACCCTTCCAGTTCAGTTCAGTCCAAAATACTGAATTGAACTGGAAAATACTGAACTGAATTACCTTGCAATGGGCTGCTGAAACTCAACCATATTTAATAAATATGGTTGATAATCTAATGTGCCTTAGTTAAGATACATTTAAGTAGCCACTTATAGGTTAGGTGAGTGCCCTTCTATTTAGTTACTAAACTACCATTACAACAAAAAAAAACCGTACTCACCGTCACTACACCAATACACTGCTGGAGCTGGAAATTGTGTCCAATTTAGTATTGATTACCAGATCTTTCATCCAACTATGACATTCAGGTAATAATAACTTCCGATACTGGTCTAGACATCTTTCTGAATCTAGTTAGGAATTAAAATGACAAAATGAAGTTTTACGTTAGCGATATACCGTTAGGACGACACAGTGAACATTTCTTAACAGTTTTACACGAGGAATAATAAAAAATAATTGATAAATTGAAATGTAAAATTGAAGTGAAGATAAAAAAAATAATTCCGGTTATACTAAAAGCCACACCGCACACCCCACTACAATTAGGTTTTTAGCATTCTAGTCCAGTTCATTACTATCTCTAATCACTAGTTTAGGTTAATTGTCTTATAGAAACTAGGTTTAAAATGAGATAATTGGTTCAAATTTTAATTAGGTTATGTAAAGTTAATTTTTATTGATGAAATGGTGTGATGTGTAGTCAGATGCGTGGCGTGATGACTGAATTGGAGTGGGTGTGTGTTTTATTGTTATGATATCTGTTTTTGATTTGGAATTTGAATAATTTGAATTTAAATTTAAAATACTTACGCGCGCTCCGCCATTCCACTAATTCTCTTTCGTTGTCCGTCTCATTCATTACGAGACTTATTTTGATTACGTAAATTTATTACAAATTTATATAATTTCTTTAAACATTTATTAATGCAAAATTTAATTAAATTACCTCTAATTTGAATGTGTCAGTGGGTAGGGTTCGTTTTCTTTGTATTTTGAATACTAACTAATAAATAACTTAAGGAAATCACAAATAGAAACATAACAGTAGTAATTAGTGAACCAACCAACCGAGAGCTGTCCATAATGTCTGACAAGAATACATAAGTTCAAGAATGTAAATCCAGTGTCCAGTAGGTTAAACGAAGCGTAAGTTAATGATTTTTATAATTTCTTTCCTTTCCGTATTGTATCGTTAGCATCATTTTAAATATTCCTTTGTTGTTGCTTTTAATGGAATTATTGATAAGGTTCGAATGCAACTAAGAACTTCAAAGAAACAAACGACATGATCCGCAACAATTCTTTCAAGGTACGTCCTTCAGTTGAATAAAATTAGCATTCAAGAAAGATCTCACAATATTCCAACAGACCGTCTGTTACAGACGACATAGTATTAGAAGTCGAAGGTATGTGTAAATCTTGTTTGAGTTTGAGTCTTAATCGTTTTTTCTTAATTTCCACTTTATCTGATAAGCAGAGGGCGGATATATACTTTCTAAAAAACAGCNGTCTTAATCGTTTTTTCTTAATTTCCACTTTATCTGATAAGCAGAGGGCGGATATATACTTTCTAAAAAACAGCATTTTATTTACTTAAATACTTGCCAAAAAGCGACGAAATACTGATAAAAAAGTATAAAATAATTAACAATACTTTGTTATTTTTGGTAAGTATTTACAATTTTTTTAATTAATTCACTTAATTGAAGCCTAAAAACCCGGTTGTATACTAATTTGGATCATAAAAATCGAACTGTTTGATTTATTGTTTAAGGAATGTTTAATTTAAACACTATCACAACTCCAATACAAAAGTCAGATGATTTTTATATAATTTAAAGGAAATTTTCATTACATTTTTTCTGAAAAAAAAAGTTGGTTTCTCCAGAAAGTATACAATTATTTGGCGCTGGTGTTAACCGACGTAAAAGCATGTCTTTATTATAACTGGGACCGCAAAAAAGCGTTTGTTGCAACTGAAGGTTCGGCTTAAATCTTTGGGTCCCAACTGCACACTTTAGTCCAATTTATTTCGGTCCCTCGGAATTCGCCTTGCCGAAAATTGAATGGACGCATAATTTAATTTTAAATATACTTCTTTGAACAAAACTGTGAACTTTTACGCTCTGCAGTTTATCATTTTGACTCATCGGCAAATTTAGAGCGAATATGAGGGAAATTATCCTCGAAAAACGATTAATACACCAAATTACTTGACAAAGTACTTTTTAATTACTTAATATTCAAAATTACTTTCGAAAGTACTTCCTAATGCCTAAAAACCAAAAGTTACTTAAAATACTTTTTTATAAGGGCATTCCATTCATAGTCAAATTACATGAATCGGAAAGATACGAAGTTACAGAGGTGCAGGTGCAATACCCAAAAAGAAGTAGATAAGTAAGTATCCGCCCTCTGCTGATAAGGAGCTATATTATAAATTTTACCACTACTTGTTCCAGGTGAAATATTAGTTAGTTATCCACCAGAAATAAAGATCACGGTACGTTTCATTAAAATTTATAATTAAAAAATTATTTTTGAAGTTATTACTGTTTGTCAGACATTATTTATCTCATTGTGGTTTGTTTGTACTAAGAAACATGGCGGTGGTGGTGTCTAGTAGTAAAGGCTTTGTAAACTCAAGCTTGGAAGTTAGTGGTCCACGACATGATGGAACTCTAGGAGAAACGGATCCAGTGATATTAGCTCGTAGACAGCGTCAGATTGATTTTGGAATAAACTCTCCATCATACCAAAACTACATCAGCCATATTCCCAAGTAAACTAAAATTTTTGTGGTTTTCAAGCATTTTTTATTGGAATTTCTAACTTGATAATTAGAATTTAAGCATGCCTTAGATCGTTATCATAATTAGAAATCGCGCTGATGGATTAATAGCCTTGTGCGTGCGCTGAGGCCAAGCCGCTTTTGCTTTGGATAAGGGAAGGCTGATATGAATAATTATTCTTGTTTAAGTTCGAATTGTTCGAATTTAATAGTTCGAATGGTAACTTTTGACATCCGGATGGTGTTTTTTTTAACTGTTTTATAGGAAAGTTCGATGCCATGGCTGCCCAAACACACCGGACAGGTACAAAAAAGCGAGTCGCAGAGGTTTCGATGGTATTATTCGAAAATGGAAGATAAGCGTTCATGAATGGAGTGATGCGATTGATATCGTTGAGGGAAAACGTCGATTTGGAATTCTCCTACCTCCACCACACTCATCCATCCTTCTCGGGCAACCGTGTCTAGCAACTTCTTTCCCATTTACGCCATCTACACCTACCACCCTTACGAATCAATCAAGTTGTCATAAATTTCACTTCACGCCTTGAAATGGATTCCAAGAATCATTTGATCAGAAAAAAATGGTAAAAAATAAAATTTAGCCTCAAAGGGTTTAAATCATATTCAATTTATTCAAGGTGTCGATAGACTAGAAAATTTTCTATGTGTTCCAAATTTGAGCATCCGATGAATTCCGAGAAGTCGTATGAATTGGAAAGCGAATCAAACGGAATCAATTCATTCACGCCGGGGTTTAGGTTGGAAATTGTTATGTCTAAAACGTTCACGATTGTTTCTACCACGAATAGAAAACATGACAGAATGCGATGACTCAGGTGATGGTAGTTGACTAACTGTGGGACCTACTCCGAGCCCATGGCGAAGATAATCCACTTGAATCAAGGGACTAAAGGAGAAATATTCGTAAACACTTTTAAAATATACTCCATAAACGTTGTTCTCAAATAAGTTACCTCTCGATGTCCCATTCAGCAATCCTCTCCTGAGGTGCTTGATACAAACTCAATACAACGCGTGGGCATCTGCGAGTAAGAGTCTCTGGGGGGACATAAAGAGGATGCTGAAACGTAAGAAATTTGTTTAAAAAAAAATAAGTAATGTTATTCTAATTCTTAGAGTACTTACACCTCCAGGATTTACCAGATTACTGGCGTTCGTCATGAGAAGATCTTGAGTATCAGCCAGGCGCACCATACTGCGAAGAATTCTACTAAAATGAAGAATATGTACAAATGAATGAAATCAGTAATGAATTATATATGAGTGTTTAAGTTACCCCCGATTGTAAGTCGCCTCTGCGTCAGAGATAACTGGAAGGGTAATATTCTGTAGGTCTCGTTCAGCCAATTCTGCACGACGAGCTTTCATTGCCGGAAGGTAATTGGGATAACGCGTTATACGAGCAGTCTCAACACGACTAGTACCACAGGTCCAACCACAGCCATGACCATCAGTGACTATAAAAAATACTTGAGATTAAAACTTTGGTTGAAATATGTCAAAATCAGAAACGGACCAGGTCGTGGTGCTATGTTAGATATTGGAGGTCTGGTAACCCGTCGAGGAATCGGTTGTGTTTGACGACGTTGTCCTGAGGAGTTTCGTAAGTCAGAGGTAGCAACTGTTCGTGGCGGCAAAGCACTAGGTTTTAGAGTTGATGTACGACGATCCATTTTACGATTAATTTGTCAAGCTCAGCGAAATTTAGTAGCAAAATGGTCTCGTACTTTTGCTAAAAGGCAAAGGGCACAGTCAGTCCCTTGTATTAAAAATTTAGATGTATTTAGTTTCTTAAATAATTTTGAACCAAATCCTTACTATTATTGTTTGGATTTAGACGAAAATTATTTAGAATTTTTTCGATTAAAGTTTCAACAAAAATCGTCTAGGTAACCATCCACAATATTATGGTAGAGAAGTCAGGGTTGAATGACAAAATTTTTTAAAGAAAACGTCCAAAAGAAAATGAAGTCTTATTTATTTATTAGGCCATATTATAACATTAGTTATTGTTAGTTATAGGTCTAATAACAAGCATACGAAACGAAACTTCAACAATTAATGATTGTTTAATTTAACAATAGAAGACAAATCCTTTTATTCTACATGTAAAAGTTACTTTCTTCAAACTAATTTGGGTTTTTAAAGAATTAAGCGCGGGTAATTTGAAATATAATTCAAGTTCTTACAATGTAAAGTTATCTCACATGAAATATGATATACAGTGCAACAAAGCTATAATATTTAAAGAAGACCAATTCGATTATAAGATCATTTTTGGCAATCTTGGTTTGAAACAATGTATTTGGAATGGAGAAATATGTCTCTATAAGACCAAAACGAGTTTACTTTTTCTTCTTCTTTTGTTTTTGCTTTTTTTNTGGAATGGAGAAATATGTCTCTATAAGACCAAAACGAGTTTACTTTTTCTTCTTCTTTTGTTTTTGCTTTTTTTTTTCATTTTGTATAGTAATTTCTTTCCATAAAATTATCTTCCCATTTTCTACATTTAATCCTTCAATTTTCAAAGTATTTTCATTTCTAAATTGAATAAATTAGATAAACAATATTTATATTTGTTATTCAAATCCAATAAAATCAAAATAGTTGAGTTTTAGGAACCTGGAAAGGCTAAATAAAAAGTTCAAACGGAATATAAATTATGATGAACCAAAAATTAAAATTTTTTTTTTAATTTTCATACAATTTGGATAAGAAATTCCAATATAGTTTTATTTCTGTCCTTATTAGCCTCGATTTTCTATTCAATTAAGTCATAGATTTTGTTTCTACGATGTGTAGATTTCGTGTTATAACATAAAAAACAAGAAGAAAAGAAGTGTAATATGCATTTTTGGTTACAAAAGATAAATCTTTGAAGCATACCAAAGTTGGAGAAGCGCTCTACGTATGGTTCACAGCTAAACGGCTTATAATTCCACTCGATGAAATTAATTTGAAAAAAACAAAAGGCTCAATTTGTGATGTAGTAACTGCAAGAATTACAAATTATTTGATGTGGTATGCAGAGTACTTAATATTAGTATATTAGTGCAATATTAGTATTTATTATTGTAGTATTATTAGCATAATAGTATTAGTATTTTAATATTAATATTTAGAATATTAGTATTGTATATTTATGTAACTACTTAGTTTGTATCGAGTGCTAGATATAACCACTTATTTCATTTCAAAATTCAATAGATTTTTATATAAGACAAAATTCGTCTTTGTCCAGAAATCTTGGCGCAAAGTTGGTGATCTTATAAGTGTATTATACTGCTTCTTCTCAAACCAAACAATTTATAAAAAAATATTATTGACTGAATCTGATGCTCATGCTTTCGTGTTCCCACGTATTGGGGTACCTCAATCTGATCCAAGCATCACCGTTTCTTCATTGTCATCGTCGAGGCCAGGTAAACAATTAATGTACAAATAAACAGTTTTAAATTCAAAAATTAAACTTATTATTAATTAGGTTGTTGCGTCTGCGATGTTGGATCTTGGGTTGGTGAGGCATCAGTATTGACATCACTGACAAGGATTTGACTTAAGTCAAGAACAANTGATGTTGGATCTTGGGTTGGTGAGGCATCAGTATTGACATCACTGACAAGGATTTGACTTAAGTCAAGAACAAACTTGCTCCTCCCAAAAGGTATGGGAACTGAATTCGGAAGACAATTTATAAAATTTTAAATTAGATAGATAATCTTATCAATGCAGGACAGTCTTAAAAGTTGAGCATGTCACTGGATTGGATTAAAACAGCGACGACTGTCGTGTCTTTTGTTTTTTAAAAATTTGCTGAAACAACCGTCAATGGTTGGCATCAGGTTAGCATCAGGTATCAGGTTAACCAAGTAGAATTATTTATTTAGTTTAACCGAATACCAGCTAAAGAGATCGTTTTTAAACTTTAGACACTAGGGGTCTACTACCAATAGCTTACGTGGATTTGCGTGAGATTGTGTAACGTTCCTCTTTTACGTGAAATTGTGTGTTTGTGTAAAAACCGAGAGAGATTTTACGAAATTGTATCCTCTCTCATTGGTTAGTCACTAAGCCCATCCCACTTGAGTGAGATTGTGTAAAAGAAGAACCTTACATAATCTCATGCAAATCCACGCAAGCTATTGGTAGACCCCTACTGTCTGAATGAGTATATAACGTGACAAGACAAGAGGATTGTTTAAAATTATGCAACGTATGTTGAATTTACGCGGAGTATAATTAATTATGTCATACGTAAGCTTTGAAGTGTGTTACGACTAATGCTTTACACCAGAGGATGGAATCCAGCTGCGCTCCATTGCGCACCGCTGTCGGTGCATAAGTCCTGCTACAGATATTGAATTTGAGATATCGTGGAAATAGTTTTAAAATGAAAAAGCGTGTAAAAACACTATCAGGGACACATTTTTATGGCTCCCTCGGCAAATGAGTGCCGAGTTATATCATGTACAGTGAAATAAATTGAAGTTATTAATTTCAGGTTGTGAGTGGCGATCCAAGTTCAAAAATTGACTGAGTGCGAGTACAGCATCGTCGAAGGGAATTAAGAGGATGACATCATGGGGACTGCGAGTTTGATAGAATCTTTAACTTTGAAACTACTGGAATTAAACTGTTACCATTATCTACTACATTGAGTTACCAATTTATCATAACAATGGAGAGTTCTATCGATTCGTCTAAACAAATGTTATCATTTAGCTTTGATACTGAGGTTATAATTTAATTATATATTCAATCTTATATCACTAGAAAATTCAATTGTAATTCAACCTTTTCCTTCTATATGTCTCTAGATTTTGAGTTTATTTTGGGGTCTACTTGGAAAAATTCAAGAACATCCTCAGGAAATAGGATCCAATTTTTTTCCTCTCCAAACATCTTCTACACCACAATTACTTTCAGTATCCACTGATGCCTCTGTACCATTTTTCAGGTTCCTAGTTTTTCCAACAAAATCTGAAAAAAGCTTTTATTCATACTTCCAGTACTCAGGTATAATATATTAGTTTCATCTTCACATAATCAATCATTTACAATGAAATACTCATTTTTTATTCTAATTATTATTATTATTCATTCTGGGAACAGCAGTTACAACCGGGATACTAGCTCTAGTTGGAATTTCGTCTTATTGCACATACACGTTTCTGACAAAGGCAAGGGGTAAACTACTAGAAGCAAGTGATACAGATTCCAAGAAAGTTGAGGTACAAATTGTTCCTCGAAATGAATCGAATCCTTTAAGTGACAGAAAAATTGAGATTTCTCGGCCGGTTTTCCTAGCCCTACCCAAACTTTCTCAATTGAAAAGGTACTATCGTGTAACTGTAGGACTCGTTCTGTTAGATGAGAGAGAAGAAGCGGATGAACGTATGGATGCAGCACATTTAGAGGTAAATATTACTGTCAATTATGAAACCAACGAGGTAATATTTGCCAAACTATATTGAGTTTTGAATCCTAGCCTGAATATTTTGGCCCAGCCCAGTGCTCAAACGTTAATGAATACGAAGAGGATGTTGATGAGGATGGATTCATGTTTCCATTGGAAGCTCGTATTATTTCTCCAACGGATTCAGCCTATACTTCAGAATATGTAAACACATACTCCTACTCCTACTCCTACTATGTATTAAGTACTCAATTGAATTTTATTGTGGAAATTAATAGGAGAGTTCGATGAAACCTGTTCATTTAAGAATACCTTAGAAACAACGAGATTTAGACAGTATAGTCATTATCTGCAAAACAGATAAATGAGATACTTGTGAAATTTCAAGAAATCACTAGTCAGACGAACCGAACACTTCTATACCATAGTAAGTTTTACAGTTCAATTGAAGCTGTTCGAGTAAAATTAAAACATCAAGTGCTAAATACTAAACTGTGTTATTAAGCAAGTTACCAGTGCATAGTAAACAGTGACTGACAAACCAAACATAATTTTACAGCGAAATAATACTGACATCTGTCGGCTTTTTGGAATATTTAAAAAAATACCTGGCTAAACTTAATAATCATATTGGAATTGTAAGCTTTCATTGGATCGATATTAAAATAAGGTATAAAAATACTAACTATGAATTTGTTAGTTTTGATTCTAAAAATGGATAAAAGATATAATAATAAGGTTTCACTTTCTTTACCAAGGCGTTCTCAATTCGTAAAGCCTAATTTAATTTATGAAGGATAAGCAAATGAAAGGATTTGAGTTTCGTTGAAGGAGCTTAGAATAAGAGAGGTTTCTGAAGCCCCTTCATCGCAAAATAAATGTGATCCCATTATATGCTGTTAATTTTGAGTTATAATGTGTACTCTGTTGAAATACCGTATTTATTCTAATTACTCCCGGGCACCTTTTAACTCCCCCGGTATCTAATAGCTCCTGAGGTTTCAAGCAGGGTCAAACAAAAATAACTCCGGGGTCATAAAAATAGTAAGTAGATATAATTTTTGGTTAAATAAGGGCAACAAAGGAAATGTAATCTGCTTATGGGTGGGAAATTCAAGGTATGGCGTCAATTTGTCGCACGATAAAAAGTCACATCATGAATAGTCACAAGGAAATAGTCAGAGAAGTATAGTCACAGAAAAAAAGTTTGAGAAGAATAGTCACACCGAAGATTATTCACAACGAAAAATAGTCACACCGAAAGTCACAACGAAGAATAGTCACACCAAAGAATAGTCACACCGAAGAATAGTCACACCGAAGAATAGTCACAACGAAAAATAGTCACAACGAAAAATAGTCACACCGAAGAATAGTCACAACGAAGAATAGTCACAACGAAAAATAGTCACATCGACGAACAGTCAGATTGAAGAATAGTCACATCGACGAATAGTCATCACAAAAGTTTGTGACACCGAACAATGGTCACACATAATATTCACACCGAAAAGCAGATAAAGTAAAAAAGAAATACAATGAAAATATTATTGACATAAATTATTTTAAACTGTCCGATTTAGGAACTCCCTGAGGCAATTTCATAATCGATATTTTTACAAAAATTATTTTATCTACAAAATCCAAAATCACAATTAACTATGCAACAACACCTACTAAACTCACAATAATTATTCCAATTAACTACTATAACCAAAGGTGAGTTAAATTCAAAAATAAAATTTGTCAAAAGCGTGTGCCAATAACATTACTAAACCGCTAAATTGAGTTTGTGTGGAGTTTGATACAAATATTCCAGTAACAGAAACCCATCATATTTTTAAATGTATTTTNAACTCACAATAATTATTCCAATTAACTAACTATAACCAAAGGTGAGTTAAATTTCAAAAATAAAATTTGTCAAAAGCGTGTGCCAATAACATTACTAAACCGCTAAATTGAGTTTGTGTGGAGTTTGATACAAATATTCCAGTAACAGAAACCCATCATATTTTTAAATGTATTTTTCAAGCGGTCACAGGAAGCAGAAAACTCATTTTTACATGAGAATTACTATGACCTGCTGCCAAATCTTGCAGNTAATATTTTTAACTGTATTTTTCAAGCAGTCACAGGAAGCAGAAAACTCATTTTTACATGAGAATTACTATGACCTGCTGCCAAATCTTGCAGTTTCTTTTCTGTAAGGTACTGCTGTTTTTTTTTAATCCCTCAATGATTTTGAAAACTGTGGGATGAGAACGGCATGGAAAAAACTATGTAATGGGTCTANTCATATTTTTAAATGTATTTTTCAAGCGGTCACAGGAAGCAGAAAACTCATTTTTACATGAGAATTACTATGACCTGCTGCCAAATCTTGCAGTTTCTTTTCTGTAAGGTACTGCTGTTTTTTTTAATCCCTCAATGATTTTGAAAACTGTGGGATGAGAACGGCATGGAAAAAACTATGTAATGGGTCTNTTTTTTTTTAATCCCTCAATGATTTTGAAAACTGTGGGATGAGAACGGCATGGAAAAAACTATGTAATGGGTCTATTCAAGATTGACGCCTTGAGAACCATTATTGGTATTTTTAAGCCGTGTCAAATTACTCCACATTCGAGCAACTCCACAGTCCAATTAGAAACAATGGGTGAGAACATCTTCTGTCAAATTTTCCAACCCAAGTCATCTCAAAATGTGAGACCAAATGTTAGAGAAGGACTTCATTTGTCGAGAAAATAGAAATTGAATTAAGTCTTCAAACGTGTTAATGACATGAGGTATTTTTACTATTTTCTATCCCAATTTCCAAATAGGATTTACACGCCGTTTCTTCTCTACCTATTATGCTTATTACTGCTTATTTTCAATGTTAAATATTCATTCTTATCATCTTTGTTCGATGTCTCGAACTTTTGTGAAGACTATTCTTCGGTGTGCCTATTTTTCCATCTCACTGTTCTTCGGTCTCACTAATCTTCTGTGTCACTATTTTTTGATCTCACTATACTTTCTGTGACTATTCATCGGTCACTATTTTCTTGTCACTCTTCTTCAATGACTATTTTTTTTTTCACTATTCTTCTATGACTATTTTTTTGTGACTATTCGTTTATGTATGACTATTTTCTTCTCATTATTCTTCTATGACTATTTTTTTTCCTATTCTTCTGACTATTNTATTCGTTTATGTATGACTATTTTCTTCTCATTATTCTTCTATGACTATTTTTTTTCCTATTCTTCTGACTATTTTCTTGTGACTATTCTTTTATGACTATTTTCTTGTTACTCTTCTTCTGACTATTTTTTTTTACTATTCTTCTATGACTATTTTCTTGATACTATTCTTCTATGTATGACTATTTTCTTGTGACTATTCGTCTATTTAGGACTATTTTCTTGTGACTATTCTTCTAGGACTATTTTCTTGTGACTATTCTTCTATAACTATTTTCTTGTGACTATCCTTCTATAACTATTTTCTTGTGACTATTTTCTTGTGACTATTCATGACGTAAGTAAATATTGTCATGAAATTTATTGACATGGAACCCAAATTCAAATATTCTCGTAATGTTAGCGTGAAATTAAGAAGAGAAAAATTCTATTCTTCTGTAAAATCATTACGAACAAACTAAATGAATTAATTGACTGAGATTTTAAAGAGGGATAATGAGTATGTGATCTCATCACTCATGCTGTACAAAAAGTAATATTATTTTGTANCTGAGATTTTAAAGAGGGATAATGAGTATGTGATCTCATCACTCATGCTGTACAAAAAGTAATATTATTTTGTATCAAAAATACTTGAATTTATCCCACTACTATTACTCCAGGATCCAGTAGATTCTTAATGACAATTATTGAACATGATTGATAATTTACAAATGTTGAGAATAAATGGTATTTAAAAATTACTTTGAGACTCAAAATGAAAAAACTTAAGGAATCACTTTTCTATTACNTTGAGAATAAATGGTATTTAAAAATTACTTTGAGACTCAAAATGAAAAAACTTAAGGAATCACTTTTCTATTACTCATCAGTCCCATACACAATACTTTCAATATTCTAATCAACATTGTGAAGTTTTTATTTATTAATTATTTATAGAAGAATAAATAGGAATGAAGAATAATAAAAGAGAATGGAGTTTACTCATGAGATAATTTTTATGAGANTTGAGAATAAATGGTATTTAAAAATTACTTTGAGACTCAAAATGAAAAAACTTAAGGAATCACTTTTCTATTACACAATACTTTCAATATTCTAATCAACATTGTGAAGTTTTTATTAATTAATTAATTATAGAAGAATAAATAGGAATGAAGAATAATAAAAGAGAATGGAGTTTACTCATGAGATAATTTTTATGAGANTTTATAGAAGAATAAATAGGAATGAAGAATAATAAAAGAGAATGGAGTTTACTCATGAGATAATTTTTATGAGAATTAAGACGTGGAAGTGGAAGATGTTGAATTCTAACCCATTATTGGTGAGTTAGAAATGGGATTTGTTGTCTGTAGAGGTCAATGACACCAAAGAGTTCAATAATTTATATCTTTCATATTAGAACTTTTTATTACAAGAGAAACTTTTGATGTATTTTATTTGAAAAGACAATTTTTTTTTTTTCAAATTATTTCTTTCCTTATAAATAATTTTTAATACCTCTTATAAGATAGTATTCGCGGTTGTTTTGTTACATTTATGACAAGTCATTGAAGTCATGCTTTTTTATTTATTTATTTTTTTTTTTTTACCTTTTTCGCATTTCTTTGATTTTATTTTATTTTTTTCTTTTCTTGATTAGGAAAGGCAANTTTTTTTTTTTTTACCTTTTTCGCATTTCTTTGATTTTATTTTATTTTTTTCTTTTCTTGATTAGGAAAGGCAAGCAAATTTTATTTTTGCAAGCCTAAATTAAAAAGAAATCAACTCATCCTTAAACTTTTTCAAACCCAAGTATAATAACAATAATTTTTTTTTAAACAACGAAAAAAGATAATTATTATTATTATTATTATTATTATTTTCGCTCATTTTCTGATGAAAATTAGTAACTAACAAGNCTCATTTTCTGATGAAAATTAGTAACTAACAAGCATTGCAAAAATTGGATTTAAAAGTAAGATAATTAATTATACATGGACTGAATTAAAAAAAAAAACAAAAAAAACAAACAAATTATTGATTATTGCAATAAATTCGAATATTCCATTCCATGAAATCCATATTAATTTTTTAATAAAAATTTCTGTAAATGGAAGTTAGTGAGAAGTAATATATCTCATTGAACATTTTGATGATTTTTAGGATTGTGTTTTGAAAGTTTTTTTTATGAAGCCAATTATTATTTTGTACGTCATCTTTTAAAATGTGGAATACATTTTTTATCAGGCCACACCTGGACTTCATTTTTACTCTTCTAAATAAGAATTATTTAAATTAAAAATATAAAAATGGAGTCCACGCCAACAATAATAGTTAAGAATTCTTGTGTTCAGGTCCAGAGGATTGTTGATCTTAATATTTTTTTTTTAAGAAAAAAAAATTTTTTTTTTTGTTTTAAAAAAAAAAAAAAAATTTTTTTTTTTAGAAAAAGATTTCTTTTTAAGAAAAAAAAAAAAAAAAATTTTTTTAGAAAAAGATAATTTTTTTTTTCGTTTTTTAGCAAATAGTTACATAATATCCAATCGTACATTTTTCTTTTTACTTAATAAAAACTAATTATCCGGATATAAGAACTTAACAAATTTCCTCACTATCTTGTTTCCGTCAGCAAAAAATTACAAAGTAATGAAGAAAAAAAAATTTTTTTTTTTTTCTTTTCTTACTGAATTAGAGAGTTAATAAGTTTTGATATATAAATGAAAGAAAAAAGAATTGGATAGAAAGTTAAAGAATTGGATGATTTCTTTTGTCTGATGAGAATTAATTTCTAATTAACTTTAACTTATATCTACCTTAAAGAATAATATAATCATAATTATTGTAATTATAATGTGCAAATACAAATTCTATACACTAAAGTTAGTTTTTTTATTTAAAAATTTTTTTTTTCTTTTTCTCAACCATATTTTCTCTCCATTATATAACCACTGAAGACATCCATCCATCATTTTCATTTCTGAGGTTATTATTTAAATATTAAAAACCTAAAATTCCCTTTCAACTAGAGTTCCTTGACCTTTGTAAATTGAGTTAATTGTGGCATTTAGTTATGGGTAAATTCTAAAGAATGGAACGGAGGAAGGCTAACTTTTTTTTGTGTGTATAGGTAGTATTAGTGGAAGGCAATCGTTCAAGAATGGCTACCATCCTCCGTCTCATTCTAACCCAATAGCAGTGTTCTTAAGAAGGCGGGAAAGAATAGACAAGCGCAACAAATGGTCAATGGCCACAGGGAAACTAACCTTCCATTTTCCTATCTTTTCATTGGTGAAGAGAGAGGGAGGGGGGAAGGGGAACTGGAGGGGGCGAAGGGATCGAGTTGAGTCAAGACTCAACTATTGGTTCACCACTCAACCAATAGTTACATCTTCACTTTTCTCAAAAAATTACGAAATATTTTTGGAGTTTCATAAGGATCAATGACCCAAGGGTCATTCACCCTTTCCGCCATTACAAAAACAACAACAACAAAAAAAAAACAAAAAAGTCAGCCAATCAAACCAAGGATGTTTCATTAAAAAGCACAATGACATTTCCAAAATCTCAACTACTCAAGTTACATAATATAAATAAAATTTAAAAAAAATCAAAAAAAAAATCAAAAAAAAAAAAGAACAGTACATAAAAGAAGCTGAGACTAAGACAGAAAATTATTATTACAGATATTACAAAAAAAAAAAAAAAAAAAAAAAAAAAAAAAAAAAAAGCAAAAGTAAAAGTATCAAAATGAGAGAAGATGAATAATTCAATAATTATTTATCATTCCATTGTTATTTATTACTTAAGTAATCAATAATTAATCTAAATTATCACCTTCTCAATCTTGATTAACGAAAACTTAAAATCCAACTCAATATGAGTCATGTAATGAGAATGAGAATGAGAAGTGGATTAAGAAGAAAAAAAAAGTTTTTTTTTTACCAATTGGCCAATTATAATTAATTATTGTTCCTGGTTACAATTTGACAATGAAATGACAATGACAATTTTTTTTTTTTTTTTTTTTTAAATTAAGTAGATTGTTGTAAGAGATTGAGAAGAGGAATCGAGACATGTTATTCAAATTATATTCCAGTACTTTCAAACGGTTCTCATTTTAGAGATCAGCCAGGTTAGAATTTAACTAAGAAATCTCTAAAAAGTAAATTCTTCTCTAAAAAAAAAACAAATTACTTAAACGGAATCCAAATTGTGAACATAATCGTTANATTTTTAAAAAAAAAAAAAAAAAAAAAAAAAAAAGAAGTTTTTTAAATTATTATTTAAATTAAATTAAATTAAATTAATAATAGAAATAAATTGAATTTTTAGTCTAAAATTTGAGTTATAAGGTCTGTACTCCGTACAACAAAAAAAAAAAAAAAAAAAAAAAATGAATTTTTGAAGTCTGGAATAAATATTTGTTAAAATTGTCTCGTTTCCATAGCTCTTCCTCAGTGGTTATAAATATGATAGGCGGAATTTCATAATAATGAATAAGAATTAAGCAGAAGAAAGCAATGTCCGATGATGGGGGGGAAGGGGAAGGGGAGTGGGGATTGGAGTGGGGGAAAGTGCAGTTGGATATCCCTTAAATGGTTAATATGTACAAGTAAACAAATTATACTTTAATACGTATGTACACTAAATTACTAATTATTGTAATGTAATAAAAGTATATAGAGAACTAAAGCACTTTAAGACAGTTGTTGACCTTGACTTTGACCTTTCCAGTGTTATTCCCAAAGTCCCATTACGTTACCTATCATTGTGATGATGAGAATGCGAAAAACAAGAATGTAGATGAGGCAGGGGGTGATGGGATTGGGGGGTTTCAGAGGAAATCACTATAATTAGAGCTGGCAAACATTTTTATTTCTTGTCATTATTGTGATCCAGTTCCACAATTAAAAAAAAAAGAAAAAAAACAACTAAACTTGACTGACTAAAACGTGAGGGAACTGGGGGATTTGGGATGGGTGTTACGGAAGCCAATTCCCGATTTTCTAATTTTTCATTCTTCTTCTTCAAAAAAAAAAAAAAGAAACCCGAAATCAAAGGTTTAGATAAACAGCGAAAGGAACAAAGGAAAATCCTGTCCTTGGTTTTCGTAATTTCAGATTTCCATTCATCCTATACCAGGTTGTACTCTTTAAGATTTAGCTGCAGAATAGTGTCTTTCACTGCTGCAAAGACGAACCGGATGTTCTCAGTATCTGCGAATTAAAAATATATATATTATATAATCATTCTAAAGAAAATTCCACATTTTTGGATAAGTATGAAATAAAATTATTGTAGTGAACAATATTTCGAGCAACTGTATTTTAATATTTGTTCATTCCAGCCTCAATCAATCAATCAATTTAGAATAATGTAAACATTAACCAATTCAGACAAATGGCGAGTAGGATCGCCATTTGAATTTTTCAGTTACAAGCAGACTTTGTGTTGGCTCAGAGATTCTCAATTGAGATTTGCAAATTAAATGGTGACAGTTTCCATGTTGAATTTTGATAATTTTAAATTCATGTTATTTGAAGAAAAAAAAAAAAAGTTACAAATAAATCCAGTTGCTCAGATTATAAGAGATTATACACACGAAGGAATTCATTTTGTCCATTATAATGATATAAGGAATAAACGCATTTTGAAGCATAAAGAAGACAAAAAAGATTATAGAGGTGGTTCACCTGAGAACTGACAAATCCATTCCCAAGCTCCATAAAACAGATAGGCAGATGCAGGCAGGCACATGCAGAAATATATAAAGACATAAGACCAGTTTCAATTCGTGCAAAATAGACAAGTAAGTGCATAGTGCAGAAATTTAAAAAAAGCAAACTAATTAATATGTTTTTTAACTAAAAATTAAGCATTCACTAGCTAGTAGTAACTACAATTTCATTTCTAAAATCCCCCTTTTAGGCTAAGTTGTACTCCTTGAGAGCATTTTGCATAATCGTATCCTTCACAGCACAGAAGACAAGCTTGATATTTTCTGTGTCTAAAATTTACGTAAAAAATAACAAAATTTTTTCATATATAAAATTAACCACTACCTTATTACTTAACCATTGAGTCAAACAAGAGAATTTGAAAATATTAAATATTTACTTTTAGTTTCAATGTTGAGCGTGAGCCGGTCAGAAGGAACTCTTAAATAAGTTGGCAACTCGATATCTCCAACACCACACCCTAACTCTCGAGAAACTCATAATGAAACAGTTACACCTCAACCAATGAGATGTCCACAATTTCCTAATCATGCAAGCAAAGACTTAATTTCCAAGCATCACCAAACTATACTTTCACCTATACCTTATACCTGATTGATGGAATTTTTACAAGTAGTGATAGTAGTGTTAGTGTTGGCAAAGTTCAAACAGACAATGCAGTTTAATCATTCCAACAAAAAATACAAAAAATACAAAAAATACAAAAAATACAAAAAATACTGATTTTATGGAAACACACACAAGTATTGAATTTATAAGAATTGAACACTTTGTCATGCTTGGTCATTTTAGTAGTTTGAGAAGAGAAAGGAGAAAAAAAAAAAAAAGCAGGCAGAAAAGAGTATTAGAAAAATACGGAAAACTTGATAAGTTCAAAATCAACAGGCAACGAGCAGCCAGACAGGAAATCTTAGGAATTGTACTTGAAGAAATCAAATAGAAAAATTGAAAAATATAAGTTCTCGAAGAAAAAATTTTTTGCAAAGATGAGTATGAAAGATGAGAAAGTGTAGATATAAGGAGTACCTGTGGCACACGTAAAATGGGAGTAGATGATTTTTTCACTGTCAGGGTTGAGGTCGACGAACATTCGTAAAATGAACTCACGGGCGTGAATGGCGTCCCTCTGAGGTCCTATAAGAAATTAAGGAAAAAGAACAAAAAAAAAGAAACGATTAAAGAACAATTCTAATAATTCTCTTTACATTTTCTATCTTATGTACAGAAAAACTAAATTTCAAATCTTAGACTAAAAGTGAAATAATTCTAAAATAAATTATAACATTTTACAAAGAACATTTTATATTTTCTAATTAATTACCCAAGTGATACAACAGTATTTAGCAAGTAAAAAAAAATTAAAATTAGAACACTACATTACATAGTGAATAGGTTTATCTAAGGTTTACTATTCACCAATCTTTTTTTTTTTTTTCACAATTAGTCCACCTACTGAGACAGAAGACAGTTACTGAAAGGTTATGTATCCATCTCGTCATTTCGTCTAAGATCTCTTAGGTAATAAGCCTGAAGAGATGAATAATGGGTTCATTAATTCTTCCTTTTAAATCCAAATATTTTTCTCTTGTAGGATTTCTAAAAATATTCTCTCATCATTAGTCTACTTCCCTTTCTCCTAAAAGAAAACTGGTAAGAATTCCAGGTATAAAAAAAAAAAAAAAAAAAAAAAACGCGGAAGGCTTTCTGTCTCACCTGACACAATAACCAAAAACACTCGGAAGCCTTAGAAACAGACTCAACCCTACCTACACATCTAAGAGACCCTTTCCTAATGCATTCCAGTTACCACTTAAAAAGAAGAGTTTCGTCTTTTAACTGTTAGTAGTCATGGCTAACCGTGTAGTAACAGCATAAATCAATCCGCAACTAAGGAAGAACTCAGTAGCAAGTTTTGCTTTCCATTTCAATTTGCATTTCATTGATTTTTTATAAATAAATAAAAAATAGAAAAATACCACTCTGATTCTGGAATTGCCCATTATGAAAAAAAAAAAAAAAAAAAAAAAAAGTATCAGAATTTATAAAAACCTTTCGCTACCACAATCACTTTCATCAAAAAGATTTTGATCAAAACTGTAGACTGTGGTTTAGAACTTTACATTCAGCAAGGTTCGTTCGTTTCATAACAATATATATATATATATAAAAAAAAAAAAAAAATCTAGCATTAAATAACCTAACTAATAGTAAATTGAATTAGTCAGAGATTTCTATGATGATAAATGTATTATATTATTTCTACACAGAGAAAATGTTCACATCGAAAAAGATAACTAGATTAGATGTAAGGACGAAAAATCTTTACATTTTCGAATTCATGAATTTATCACAATTAACCTATAAGGCTGATCATATTTGATCACATATACATGAACAAAGTACTTTACAAACCAGATCCAAAACAGAAATCCTTTATGCGGTCGCTATCCTTGAAACCGTTGAATATTATATAGGAGAAAATGAGAGAAAGATGTAAAACTGTTTATTTTTGGGATCTCACAAGTTCTACGTCTCTAACACAATTCAACTTCAAAATATAATGTCTGCTGAGTATTCGTCTTCTTTTAACCTCCTTATAGTAAAACAAAATACCGGCTTTAGTAATTTTTTTTTTTCAAAATACTTGACACTATACGAAAGACTAATTTCAAGACAGAGGCACAAAAAAAACAAAAAAAAAAAAAAAAAAACCTTCTGGATGATTTTGATTATAAAACAAGAGTCAATTTATTAGAGTTCCTTCTCTCCAAGCTCTTTCTAAAAATCTTTACTTATTATTCTCCATTATCCAAAATAAATATGGGAAAAAATTAAAAATCACCTGTAGCACATGTAAAATGTGAGTAACACATACGATTAGGATCCTTGTTCTCACTCAAGTACAAATGCTTGAGAATGAACTCCCGAGCACCCACATGGTCACATTTTTCTCCTAAATTAATTAGTATTTTTGTTTATATAAAAATCCCTTCTATTTTTAAAATAAATGTTACATAAATTAATTATATATAATGGTCTATACGAAAATCAAATTCCTATTATTTAAAAATAACTCAAAGTCCATTTTGAGAATAAGTTTCAAATTATTCAACGGATTGTTCTTAGTTCATCCGGTTACTGGTCAAAAGAAATTTTTTTTTGTATCAAATTCACTGTCAATCAAAAGTGTCATGACGAGTTTGAATCCTTATAACAACACGTGGCAGTAGGAACAAATCTGATGTGTAATGTCGGCCTAGAATTAATATTCTAGGCTAGGTTTCTCACTAATAATCGTATTAGTCGAAACAATAAATACTATTAGAACTTATTCTGAATTTATCTAAGAAAAAATTATTCAATTTGTCTGTATACGAATAATGTTCCATTGGTCAGAATTTTCTAGAAGACAGACATAAATTACCTAGACTGGACTAAAGAAAAATAAAGCTTTTCAAATCAAATAATAAAATACTTGGGAATAGAAACCTTAGAAATTATGTCACATTAATAAGATTTTCTCTCTACAGGATTATTTCACCCACGAATTTCTCATTTCTCAATCAACAATCAAATGTCTGGATAAGTTTCCTTAAATTTCATATAAATAAAGAAATAAGAATCCAAAATTGTAAGACCATGTGCTAGCATTTTATGATTATTGTAGAAACTATTTTTTTTTCTTCAAATGAAAGAAACATGTTACATGTTACATGTCGTCTTAATCACTGAAAAGATTGAATTCCAACTACTACTTACACCAGGTAGAGTTAAATATTATCAGACAAAAGTCATCTATAGAATTTGAGCTTATGAATTCAAAAGTTCCAAGAAGAATCAGAACCACAAATCAGAAATTTTGATCTGATAGTATCTTTAGCCTAAGTAAGATTCAATGACAAAGAGATAATATAAAACTTCCGAAAGTCTAACCTACGTATCTCATAATCTCATCCAAACTCTTTGGTTTACCAAATTTCTTCTTATTTTAAACACTTAGCTATCCCACTACTAATGTTAAATTGCAAATTGATATATTTCCTAATCCAAAATTACCTTTGTTAAAATAATAATTTTCAAATATTGTAAAAGTTACATACCATCATACTCCGGAAAGTAATCGACCAAATGGGAATACATAATTTTTTCTTCTAGAAGGTCCTTCTTATTCAAGAATAGGATGACTGAAGAGTGTTGGAACCATGGGTAAGTTATAATGGTTCGGAATAAGGCTTTAGACTCTTCCATCCGATTCTATTATAAAATATATCAAAGTAATCATTCCTAAATTTTCTTAAAACTCTTCGTATGATTTTAAACCTACCTCGTTATCTGACTCAAATAAGATTTGATCATATTCACTTAATGCAACCAGGAAGATAATGGAAGTCACATTTTCAAAACAATGTATCCATTTCCGCCGTTCGGATCTTTGTCCTCCTACATCTACCATTCTGGAATAGAAATAAATATTACTTCTGAAATAGTAAGGATGTAAAGATGATAAAAGTATCGGAAGTTATGACATCCGTAGTAAAAGTAGAAGTAGGCGCAAAAAAAAAAAAAAAAAAAAAAAGGTATTATTTACATACCGAAAGATGATTGAGTCCAAGTCAAAGGGGTACTCAATGATTCCTGTGGTTGGGACTCGAGCACGAAGAATATCTTGTTCAGAAGGTAAATAGTCTACACATGAAACTCTATTCAAGTCATCCAGATAACTGTAAGAAGAAAATTAAGTTGTTTTAATTTTGATACCTGCTTACGAAGACTAAAAGGTATGCCATTTTATTTTAGTACTTAAAATGACTTTGTTGTAGACTTACTATCTGGCAGAGTCAGTGAGTTGGTATTCTCTTCTTCTATCATAACACTCTTGGATCCCAGCATCGCTCCATAAGGCTTTGATAGCTTCAACGTATGGTGCCTCAAACGTTGTTACTGTTTCGTAGTCAACAGCTCGGACTTGATCCGCTTTTTCCTAAAAAATTAATCAATATTACAAGAATAACATTTGGAAAAAACAAAAGTAAGGAGAAAATTATTAGGGAACAAATTATGTTGAAATACATATTTTTAACGAGACAAGATTGGGTTCGGAATAAAAAAGTTATTTTCCTTTCCACTAAATTAAGTTGAAAGGAAATGAATTAGGATTTGAGAGATTGGTATCTTAATATTTTGTTTTAGATTAGAATCTTAATATTTTATGTCATTAACTATTCATTAACTCAAGACTAACACCAACAAACCAAGATATTGTCGTCTGTCTCGTTCACTCTGTATTAGAATTCACTCACACTTCATCTTCCACACCAAAATGTTCCATAGTCAAAATACAAACATAAAGAAAATAATAACTTTTGGTCAAAAAGCTTAAAACTTATTCTACTAAACCATTTAATTTAACTAATTTATTATAACTTTTCGTATCGTTTAAATTCACTTCCATTTCGTTCCCTCAACCATTTTATGAGATTTTGATTGAAAGATCAATTAGTAAAAAAAAAAAAAAACTCTAACCATTCTTTATAAAAGAAATTTGAGGTTATAAACATTTGACTTTTTAGTAAGACTACCGCTCTATAGTCAAATTTTGGTATTTATGACATCAAATTAATAACTGAAAAATTGTTTGACAAAAAAATTGAAGCCGCTTTTAGGTTATCAATGACTTAAATTCGCCGTCGCCCTAAAATTTATCAAAATTTAGCTTTATTGTTGATTAGAGATTCTTTGTGCAAACTAACCATGGAACATTTAGATGTAAATCACATTTTTAAGTTGTGTATCGTTTTTATCAGAGTTGTATCAGCTGTATTCATTATGAAATCAAATTGAATTCACACATGAATTCGATAAAAAAAATAAGTTTCACTTTCACCATAACGAATCGAATAAATCAAATTAAGCCCTGTGCATTTCAAGTTAATTGAGTTCTCATAATATGCATGTATTGTTGTTCAAATTCAACCCTGACCCCGGTAATGTCCATAATTTTTTACAAATTCAACATTTGAGAATGTCTAGACATGAAACATGCCAAAGCGAAAGTCTGGAAGTGACTAGTGGGAAATGTCGGTTTTCGACAAAAATTTCACAATTAATTTTACAAAATTGAATTTATGGTTTGGCATTACTCAGATCTAAACCAAGCTGGGAATTAATCATAATCATGATTACAAACAACTAATTATAATTAGTCTACGTTTCCCTCAGTCTTAAACATTTACATAAGTTAAACCACAAGAACAAAAAAAAATTTTGTTTTTTTGTAAATACATGAGTCAATTACATTCCAATAAAGTTTGAATCCAAACTTTATTAGATAATTAATCAGTAATCGACTATCGAAACTAGAATTTCATTTTTAATAGTATGGGTCATCTGGGTCATCTGGTAGAATAGACTGAGAAATGAGTTCGAATATCCCATACTCACAAACTTAACCCTGCCCTCGATTAATTTAAATCTTAACTGATTCAACAAAGTTATGAATTGTCTAATCATTGAATAGTCTATTAGAAGTTCCTTCTCCTTCAGACAAAAAAAAAATCAAGTCAATAGAATTAATAAAAAGTAGTTGAACTCACATTATTGGCAGAATCTGCATATTGTATCTTAAGGAGATCCATGGCACGTATCATGGCTTGCATGGCCATAAAGATGTTTTGATAGACCAATTTAATGAAAGTTCGTTTATCTTCATCAGTGTACCCGGATCCATGGATAATTCTCATCTGCTTAATAAATGTGGATTTACCGGACTCTCCCGTACCTATATAAATGATTTAAAAAAATAAACCAGTCATTTGAACAGTAGAAAATTAATAGAATGAATAAATTACCAAGTAATAAAAGTTTGAGCTCTCGTCGGGCATCTCGTTTGTCCCTTCTCAATTGTCTCTCAATCTCTTGATTGATTCGCTTTTGTTCTCTCGCCTCTTCAGTGATACAACACGCCATGTGGCATGAGAGGTCCTTGCCCAATCACTCAAAATATTACTACTTCACTAAATTCTGTTGACCAATGTAAAGTTCAATTTGAAGTTCAACTTGAAGTTTCTGAGTATCCTGTTAGTCGGAGCATGGATTTGAGTTTGACTGTTGGGATGGGTAGTGTTGTAAATCAGCTGTTGGATGGTGTTTGATGTAAATGGAGGTCAGAGGGGATCCGAGAAGAGTTAAGTTGGAAAGTCTGGTAGAATGTGTAGGAACCAAGTGGTCAATTCCAGTCTCACCTCCTGTGTCTTGGAGTCCTCTGTTGGGTCACTGTCTCGGGTCTCTGAGAAGGAAGGAAGGAAATGGAAAGTGTAGGATTAAGGTTAGTGGCGAGAAATAAGGAAAATATAAGTTGGAGTGAGACCAGAGAACTTCGAAGTTTTTCTAGCTCTCTGGTGGGTTGGTGAATGGGAGTGTAGTGGAGGCGTAGCTTCCGAGGTAGAGACACTCGCTTGTCTTCGGACTCTCCCTCACACCTCCGGTTGCTCGTCCGTCCTCACCCTCACTCCACCGACTCTATCCTATGTCCAGGGAACACAACCTCACACCCACTTAAGCTCATTTCACACCAACACAATCATACCTCAACTCAACACTACACATGAGGCCTTGCGGGTTTTTACAAAACAAAATACACCCAACCCGTTAGCTAATCAATCCAATTCCGCTTCTATCGTAGAAAAATTTTACCTACTACACTACTCAATATATGAAAAACAAAATCCACCCATAACTACGAAAACCAACGCAACCCGTCAGATAATCAACCCACCCAACCCAAACCCATTTCTCTGGCATCAAAAATAATCCACACTGTCCAACTAATGAAAACAAAACCCATGGGTTTTTTGTTACTCCATGGGTTTTTTGCTACAAATGGGTTTTTGTTACCCCATGGGTTTTTTGTTACTCCATGGATTTGTTACTCCATGGGTTTTTTGTTACGCCATGGGTTTTTGTAACCCCATGGTTTTTGTTACTCCATGGGTTTTTTTGTTACCCCATAGATTCCCTTAGTCTGCTAACTTCCGGTATTCATTTAAAGTGATCAATTATTTTTAAAACATGACTTTTATTATTTGCGTGAAATTATTATGTCTCGTTTTGTGATGAAAAGTTGTGATTATTCTATATTGGAATATTCAAAAATTATTCATCAAATCAAGACAGGCTGGACACAATTTGCGCTGCATGCTAAAGTGTAGTAAAAAAATGATCTTATTAGAGCGCATTGCTACAGCCCGGCAAAAATTCCTGCTACAACAGGGCAAGAAAAAATCCTTACAAAAATGCTAAAGAAAATTTAAAAAAAAAATCCTAATGAAAACTTGACAATCTAAACCTAAATCTAAAGAGAAATTAAAAGAAACCCAAAGAAAACCCTTAATAAACTTAAAAAAATACTGAAGATAATCTAATGAAAACCTATAGAAAAGTTTTCTATAGGTTTTCTTTAGAAAACCTTAAGAAAACCTTAAGAAAACTTAAATGGTATCCATATCCTTCTTACCCATATGATTTCTTGTATTACATGTACAATTTAGGCAACACAATACTGGCTGTAGTAACGGACTATAACAATGGTCAGTAGTAACGTGATTTTTTGCTAAAGCTCTACTAATAAGCTGTAGTAACCGAATAATTTTTCTGAGTTATAGAATGCAACAGACACTGCCTTACTCCTACCCGTTAGTTATTCATATTGAAAAATTGGGTGGAAAAAAATCGATTCCTTGATTGTTAACTTGTCTGGCATTCTTTTCTATTTTTAGATAATTTTCTAATATTCTGTTAAAAACGTAGAGTAACTTGAGCTGAACACTCCTATCGTTGATGACCGAAACTACCACAACCACACTTCCAACACGATGAAAACATGCAAGTTGCGCTATAATCAAATGATAGAATATTTAATTTAAACGAGGTAAATTTAAATTTATTAATTCCCAACTTAGCAACTAAACTTAGGTGTTAAAACTTTATTCAAGAAAAATAAAATAATCATTGAGTGTCTATCAAGTCTTGAGACAAATTAAAACTTGTAATTTACAACCTAATTTTTAGATTTTGTACATTCGATACTCAAAAGCACTAATTGTGTAGATTTCCTATGGGTTTTTTAAAAATCCATGGTTTTAATTTTTGATTTTTAATTGGGAATCCTAAAAACCGTTTTTTAGGATTCCCAATTAAAAATCTAACCTACCCAACCCATATATGAAGAAAAACCCATAAAATTTAAAACCCATAGTTTGGTTAAAAGTAAAACCTGTTTAGTCCATCCATGCGGATTAGGTTGGGTTTAACCCGCGGGAATTTTAAACATTAATATTATAAATACTTACTTCACCCCCCCCCTTGTTAAAGCCGAAGGAAGACTTCACTCAAAATAAAGCCTCAACCACACACACGGGTTTTTCTCCCCGATAATACATTAGTAAGTAAAAACCCTCCTAAGATCTGACAAAAGATTTACTAAAATCTTTGTGAAACTTTAAATTAATTGAATAAATAAGTTTTTTTTTTTCAAAAATAAATTCTAAATAATTTTTAAATGGATTGAAAAATTGTAAGTCTCTACTCTCGAGTGTGATGGAGTGGAAGGCGTGTTAATGAATGGAGCCCTCAGAGTTCATTTTTTGGCACACATTCCGTCATTTTTCATTTGAATTTTGAATTTAAAAAAAAAGAGCGGGGTTTTTAAAAATGTTTTTAAAACTTGCTATTCCTGTCTGTACTCTTTTGATTATTAAATAACTTCTTTTTTTTTCCTTATTTTTTTTTTTGGTTGAGTTAATTGGCTTAATTGAGTTAATTGATCCGTCAGAATTTATTCGCGCATTCTCTCCTTTTAGTTGATTTTACGGAACATATCCTTAACTAAACCAGACCATTTCAATACCAACGACACAAGAAACCTCTTCTAATCTTCCGTTTTTACCACGTCCAGTGACTCAAACCTTTAAATTATGAAAAATTTCAAAATGGCAATTAAACACCAAAGTTACTCGATGTTGTCTCCATCTGGTGGTTTGTTTTCACTAAAACACCCTTGGACTGATTTTTAAATGTGAAATGATGAAATCTTTTAAATTTTTAATGAAAATAAACATCGAATCAGTCAGCAGTTAGTAAGTACTAAACTAAAGTAAGCTAATCAGTTATCAACATTACTAAATTCTTGGTAAGTTTTACAAAAAAGTAAACTTCTTTCTCTGTTGTAACAATATTTATCATTTTTATTTTCTAGATACTGTAGTAGTCCTAGTCTGGTGGGTGTACACTGTTGAGTGAGTGTTGATTATTGAAGTAATGATGATAATTCCGTAGATCCTTTGGATTGTTGTTCCAAGGGGTATTATAACGTATAAGGGGAAATAAATTGTGTAAATGATTATTTGTAATGTTAGGTATTTTTTATTATCAATTAGTTTGATCTTTGTTTATGTTTTTTTTTTACTAGGCAGGTGTGGAAGANTTTTTACTAGGCAGGTGTGGAAGGTATTCATTTGAAGAGTAATCTGAAACAAAACAGCTTTAGACAATTTCGAATGCAAAAGGAGTTCAATATTTTTGATGCCTTGGAAAATTGTAAATTAATTCGTAAGTAGAACTGATTGGTTTAGTGGTTAGGCTTGACATTTCTGTCTTGCTACTTAGGTTTAATTATATAAAAGTTTAACAAAATATTTGTTTGTAAATAAGGTGATTGTTTGAAAAATTCCAATTGGAAGGATGAGCCTTTTGGAAGAACTGGATCTACTTAATAATTTCAATGGAGATCCTTTCATTTCATCGAATACTGAGGTTGTCGATGGTAATGATGCACCTTTAGTTGCTCTAAAATTTGCAACTATTCAACTTCTATCGACCCTGTTAAATCCAATCAAAATAATTCCAACTGACTCAGGTTTACCAAGGTAAGTAAAGTAAATTAGAATTATTCGTCTATACTGAACGAACTCATGAAATGAAGTTCATGGAATGAATCTTGTATACCAGTTATAGAATTTTTAATAACGATTCATTATCATTTATTTATGGGTAATCTCAATCGAGTTTTGTTTACTTTTTTTATTTAAGATTTCGAAATAACTTTTGGAATTAATTGAATATAATTTCTGAACCAATTTCCATGAAATTGATCATAAAGATTCTTTTGGTTCACCTTATTGTCCATCTTTTTGAAATATTGATTTTGTTACAATTGGCGGGGTTGTGTAAGGAAATCCATTTTGACATTTTATTGATTAAAATATATAATTGTAATCAGTGTAAAGTTTTTGTTATGATTTACAGAGATTGGAGAGGACTAGCTGAGTTAGCCGGAATGACAGCAGTGAGTATGAATTATTTGGAAATGAAGTCAGATCCACTCTCAGAATTACTCAAACTATTACCAAAATCAAGTACTCGTTTGAAAACTGTAAAAGATCTCAGGGCTTTTCTCGCAATTATCGACCGATTCGACGTTGTAGATGATGGAGAATCTCTATTCGGTGAGACATAGTTTGAAAATCCTTCCTTATAATAATGTAACTAATTGATGTATATTTACATTTCAGAGAGTGATATTATCTTCTACAAATCACGTGTAAATCAAATTAGTTTAAATAGTAAGTCACCAGCATGGTTAGATCCTGAAATTGAACGTGATCTCTTGACATACGGTATGTAAACTAGAGTTACATTAAATCAATCCATGTATTCTGACACTTTTCTATTGTATTTTGTAGATGATACAATTGCTGGTGATAAAAAAATAAGGTATGACGCCTTTATACTTTATGCTGATGAAGATAGCGAGTTTGCAAGTGAGGTAGTAACTAAATTAGAAACAGAATATAACTTAAAGGTAAGTTTTTTTTACCTATAGTTTAATTTCATATTGATGATTATTTCTTATACTTATTTCAGTTGTGTGTCAAAGATCGAGACCTTCTACCTGGAGTAAGGTTTGAGTATGAAGCAGTTGGGAAACTAATCGAACAAAGATGTAATAGACTCCTTGTCCTTTTCTCACCAAATTTCTTACAGAGTGAAGGGAATCAATTCCTGGTTTCATTTACTCAGGCCTTAGCCTTAGGTAACTTACACAAATCACCACTACTCAATTCTATATTAAAAATTAATTGTGTAATGTTCGATTAACAACAAAGAAACGCGCCAGAGGAAAATCATTCCATGTATGTACAAACGATGTGAACTTCCAATGAGTGTGCGCTATTCCTTTTGTTTGGACTACAATAGAGCTGGTAAATTATGGAACTTTTGGGAAAAACTTAGCAAGTCTCTAGAAAGTAACTCACCTAACACGTCAATCAGTACTCCAATGGCAGCATTAGTTAAAACTGGAACCTCCCTTCCAGGTATACATTAGTAACTTCACTCATATGTAAATGTTTGATTTCTAATTCCATTATAAACTGAGAGTAAACTAATTGCACACATTGTTGATCTATTTCAGAGACTTCGTCATGGTGGGATTCAAAGCAAGTTGACCAAAATGAAGATTCTGAACCTCCATTATCCAGTTTTGACAGACTGTCAATCAATTCACATAATCCACTCCTCTCATCTTCACTTCCAAAGTATTCAACTGCTAAAAGCAATACTAAGAAATGGTATAAGAAAGTGATTGGCAGTTCTAAGAAAAAGAAAGAAAATGATAAGCAAGGAAAGCTGCTGACAACAGCGGATTAAAAGGTGCTATTTTTGAATAATACTGTTATATTATTTATTTTAACTGTGATTCAAAAAACTTTAGATTGTAACGAACTAATTCAAATGAAAATTCGCATCCGCTTATTCGCTAGCATCCCAAAACTAAGCAAACTGTATGAATAAATTGGGATATACATTGTATCCATACAGTGGGAATTGATGGGATACCTTGACTCTTCAGAAAAGCTCTTTAATGAGTTCCTCCCCAAACCGTTGGAGTAATATATCAAAAATATTAATTTTGTTTTTTGACAATACAATTGAAACAGATCTTTTTTAGTTTTTTTTTTTTTTAATTTCATTTAAAAAATAATTTCCATTTTGTCTTACTAGAGACTGGATATAGTCATAATTAGAATTATACTGTCAAGCATTTCAGAAACCAATAGAAAATCAAATGGAATTAGATCCTGGTAGAACATTGAGCGTCATCGAAAGTTAATTTGATTGAATTAAAATTGACTCATCCCTGTGGTTAGTTACACATTTCTAAATTTCTAATGGAAGAGCTATCACGTTTAATTTACACACCTAATTAGAGTTAACTAAAGCCGCAGTATTTAGGTTCTTTAAGGCTTTCTTTTTAGGATGTTTGATTATGTATTCAACTTTCGAGTTGAAATTGCACTTACTGAGAGAGTTCACTTAATTCTTTTCTTTATGACTTGAATAGAAATTGAGATGACGAAACTCAATGATAACCACAAAGATTTATAATATCCACTCTTCTTAGATATATATTCATTCAACCAGATTGTGAAAATATGAAGGACCTTGAAGTTTCGTCATCACCAGCGGACATAGTGCCGATAATCATCCTTTACACTAAACCTTTTAATTGTTTCATATCCCAATATTATTGCAAAACTAAAGACGGCTGACTGTGTGAGACGAGCCGAAAGGCCTTTAGTAAATATTCTCATACCCTCTTCATGCCAAAGGATTGAGAAGGTTCTTGGAAACGACTCCAATCGCTGAATCTATAAAAAATTTCAATAACTTAGGATTAGTAAATCAAGCAAACCCCACCCAAACTATTCTTCTTATGCTAGTGACATAATATATAAACGAGAATTATTTACAAACTATTCAATTATAATTTAATTATCCTTACCTGTAACCGAGCCCGACATACATCCAGCGGGTTTGTAATAATGGTTGTCGTAAAACCACCAAGTGTTCCGGCTACGCACTGAAGGAGCAAATGTGACACATTATCTGGAACTATCTTAATTAGTTGGTCTAGAAAAAAAATAAAAAGTTATACAATATTAGAATTTTAAATATTCCAAAAGTAGCTCATATTTTTGTTATACCTTGGTAAATTTGGTAAAATCCCCACCACATAGCTGAATTTGGGACGTAAGTGCTGAGTGATGCCAAGTAACCACGGTAGTAACCCCTCAATCCATCTCGTTGATAAATTTCCCTTGTGATATCCATCGTTACTTGGAATTTAGAGCGGCCTTCGAACTGAATATTTAACGTGTTGTAGACAGATCTAAAGAATAAGAATAATCAAGGTTGCTATGAGGAATTAATCTAAACTCAATTATGATAGCTTAGTTTAGATTAATTCCTCATAGTAACCTTGATAATAATAATAATAATTTTGTAAATTACTTTGACGACATATTATTTCACTAACGGAAATTTACTCTCACAAAATAAACCAAAATTTGAATTTTTTAGTTTTCATAACCGAGTTGGTTGAGTTTTCATCAACCGATTTCTCAAAATTTTTTTTTTCTAATCAAATTTTCAGTATTATCAAATTCACTCTTTCCCTATAATTTTAACTCAAATTAAAACGCAAGGAAGTGGTTCCTGAAAAATGGCTGGAATTTTTGGTGCCATCACTCATTTACTTAGTGGAGAAAACGAAGATACTAAATTGGCCATTGCCGCACATGGTAGGAAAATTTGTAATAAGTTGAATTTAAATGTAACAGTTTAAAAAAAATTCCTTAATAATTTATTTAATTTCAGAAACGATCCCCACAACACCAGAAGAATGGAAGAAGCACTTGGATTGGGCTTTTGCTAATCAACGACAACGTTTTCCAGATAAAATTTATAACATTGACATCGACTCTTTTTTCCCAGCAGATGTAATGACTCTAGAGAATCTTGACTTTTTGTCAGAAACTACTGAAGAAGAACATGAAGAGAAAATCACTGATATTATGGACACAGGGATTCGAGAGTTTCAATCCAAATTCTTGACCCGAATTGACCAAGCCTTTCAATTACAAGTCGAAAATATCTCATGTCTCTTCTCCCATGGACTAAATAAAGTTTTTGATACCATTGAGAATGAACTGGAGCGAGAAGTGATTGAAATTCAAAATATTTATGACAAACGGATTGCTGAATTTGATACCACGATCAATGAGTATGCCAAAGTTTATGACGCTGTAATGGAGGAGAGAAAGAAACATTTTGAAGAAATCGCTGATACATTTAATGAACTCAATTTCATCACCCAAAAGACAGCAGACATTCTTAAATCCGAACTGAACAGTAAGATTCGTGATACTGAAATTAAAATACATCAAAATCGAATGGAAACTAAAGCTAATTGTGATGAAAAACTTCAACAAGTTCTCAATATCGGTCAGAGTCGCCGTTGGCTCATTGAAGAAGCATACAAAACTGAAATTCAAAACTACAAGTTTGAACTGGACAGATTAAATGTAAATATATTATTATTAAACGATTTAAATGTTAGAACCTCTATTTTCATTAATTACTAAATTCTCCACTTTTTCTGTTTTGAAGAGTGAGAACCAAGACTTGGAGGATAAAATTGAACATGGACGAATTCAAGCCATGACAGAGTTCAACCGTCAAGAGCATCAGAAATTTATGCGAGAAAAGGAACGTCAGGAGGAACAACTCCAAGTGAAAAGTCTAAAAAAGAAATTGGAATCCTTAGAGAAGCAAAATCAGGAGATGATCCAAGTTCACGAACATCGTGTTACCAATATCATTGAAACACATGACCTTCGGAATGAGGTAAAAGGTAACATCCAATTAGGTAAATTAGCTTATTCTTATCTTCTTTCTTATTCTAGCACTTTAAGTCAGAATACAAATATTTCAAAAGAATGGATGAAGAAACTATTAACGAGTTTCAAGAAGATCTTGAACATTTTCAAGAGAGTATGAATGTTCAAACCACTGTTCATCAATCTACATATGATGGAATGAAAAATGATTATCGAGAGAAAATGGCTACATTGGCCATATCTGTTAACAACCTACATTGGATTACTAATGATCGAGTAATGGTTCAAGCTGAATCAATCCAATCAATGCTAAGCGCAAATCCCAGTGGGAATCAATGGAATTTACAATCAGGAATGACAAAAATACAATCCGAAATCAGTGCTGCCATTCAAAAACTGGATCTAAAAGCCTCGCAACTGAAGAAGACCCAATCTTACGAAATTCAAACTTTGTTGAAAGCCCGAAGCTGCCGTTCCAGTCTATGTTCTTGTATCTGAATTATCTGTACTTCACAAAATGATTTTGACGCCTTACACTTCAATTATCGAATTGAACTTATGAAGTAGAAATTCCAATGATAAATCCTCTAGCTTAAAACATTCTAATCTTACGCTTTTACTACCTTTAGTGATTATGATTAGTTATTAAAAGGACTTACTTGGAAGTACCATTACTTGCTCTCCCTAACACCATGAGATGTTGGCTTATTACATCGAAAGGTACGATGACGGTCTAAGAATAATGAAAACATAGAGCAACTTTAGTACCTTTGGAATTAGGTAGCCTAAAAATTCAATAACTGTTTTAAATCTTACTTGTCCAACAACTGAAGCACAACTAAAAAAATTGTTTCAAAAAAAAAAAAAAAAAAAAAATTTTTTTTTTTCAAATTATTTGTTATTTTGTATTATTTAAATCAATGATTTTCCTTACCCACCCGCTATAAGGGCTCGTATATTACTATCTCGTATATCATTCCTATAAAGGAAGTGTCTCACTTGCTCATACGTGGATACATAGAATACACCGGAAATAATTTGAAAAGCTGATATCCAGAAACCTTTGTAGAAACCTGCAAGACCCTCTGCAGCCTTGATTTTACTATAGGCATCAAACATACTGCTGTAAACTGAATTTCTTTGTTGTAACTAGAAGAAAAAGAAGAAGAAAACGTTATTTTATCAATTTAGATTAATTTAATCTTAGTAACTAAAATAATTATTAGAATAAAAAAATAAACTATACTTGAATGCAGGTTTTAATGACGGTGAGAGGATAGAGAAGACATCGGATTGTAAAGGAACTGGTCATACTTAGCGGAAAGAATTTCGTTTTGTCCATCATGTGCCATTCAATGACTTGAATTTGTGACTCATTTGAAGGTGCGACCAGTCGCACATACATTGAATTATGTCCTTCATGATGTGAAGAACTACTAAGACTAGGAGGATTTGTGTTTCCGCTAAAGAGTGATATGGACCTACCTGAACCAGATGAAGCCATATTTTATATACAAATAAAATTTCTTGTCAGATCGTGCTATCATTTAGTTTATTTATGGTGCCATATCTTCTTCCATTAACTATCTAGTACTTTGATGTTTTGAGACATAGTTTAGAATACTATTCTGATACCCGTAATTTAGCTGAAACTAAAGAAATTAAATTCAAATTCAATGATACCTCAAATCATAGATTGCTAAAATATTGGATATCTTACAATTCTTCTTCTATCGTCTCAAACGTTCGTTGACGTGTGTCAAAACTGAAACTGAATGTAAGAAACAGCTTTTTACTAATAAATTTCAATTACTCACCAGCACAGAGTAAAAATATTCAAATAATTCTAAACTCTACTTATGTGTCCTCCTCAATGTCTAATTCAGACATAGATGGGCAATTTTATAAAATTTACTTTTCTCATTTTTTGATAAAATACAGTGAAAGTGAGAGAGAAAGTAAAGGAAGTCAACTTTTCAATTTCAACCAATCAGATTAAGATAAAATTTAAATATTCAAATCATCAAATCTCATTGGTTCAATTTTTTTTGAATCCTTATTCAAAGAATCCATACTAAATTAATATAACTTTATAGTTTATATTTTTTTATTTTTAACATGAAACAACTGTCCCCATTTTGACCACAAACTAAATTAAATCAGGTTTACTCACTTTACCGAACAATATTACATTCATCCGGTTGCAGGTCTTAACTGGACGATCTGGTCAATCTCAACAATTTTGTTTTATAAACGCTAAATCTCCTATCATAACCCAAAAACGAGGAGTTTCAGGTATTTTTACATAAATATTTTCATCATGAACATAAATTTAACTACAATATCCAAAATTTTATGTTCATCTGATTTAAGGAATTTGAATTTTATAATTTGTTTTGGGGTCATCATGTTATTACCATGTCTGAACAGTCAATGCAGCATGAAAAATATTTTACTAGAAAAATATAAGGAACATTATAAAAACTCTGCTGGGTATACAATATAAATTACAACAAAAATATGTATTATTTTAATTTTTTGTTCATTTTATTCTCATTTTTTGTACATTTGATGCTCATTTTTTTTAATTAAAAAATTATGCTCCAGATCGTTAATTTGACACAATTTTTAAGTNAACAAAAATATGTATTATTTTAATTTTTTGTTCATTTTATTCTCATTTTTTGTACATTTGATGCTCATTTTTTTTTTAATTAAAAAATTATGCTCCAGATCGTTAATTTGACACAATTTTTAAGTGATCAGATTATTCTTGAAGTAGTATCCACGATACGATAGCCTGACTTTCCAGATGATCCAGTCAATTTCGTCTGGCTAGTTAACCCTGACATCAATAACTGGTATAAATAAAACTCCCGCTTTCAATTCCGTTGTTTGCGGTTAATAATCGGGTTTATTTATTCAGCATTACTTAAAATGACCCGGTATAAATTATTGACCAATCATTGACCTTAAAAAAAGAAAATGGAAAAATCCCCTTAGGACATAAGAGTAAAATAGTAAAACATTATTAATGTTAAAATATTTTCAAGTTTCTAATTCAACAGAGGTCTATATAAAAGATTAAATTTATGTTTGCTTAATTATGAAAGCTAAGATTCGAAATTTTATATATAAAATCCGATTCAATGAAAATTCAAATTTTTAATCTGATTCCCTAAAAATTCAGAATTAAATTAGGAACTTAATTTAAGAATGATAATCTAAGAACCGAAAAATGATTATTCTGAATAATAATAATAATAATAATAAATAATCATTGTGAATAAGCTAAAGTATTTTTTTTTTAAATCTTAACTAATTTCACATTTTACGTAGGAAGGTTATGACAAACGTTATCGTTTAAACAAATTAAATCTCCTTGATATTCAATTTCACACAGGTATTTATATTAAAATTAAAATTAAAATTAAAATTAAAACTAGTTCTTTTTGAGAATAAGCACATATACCAAAAAATTTGAATAGATTAGTTAATATAATTTCTATGTCTCCAGTCAAAGTATGACTCTCTGTTTGGCCAATTTCAATGTCAATGTCCGATAATATGTCTTATATAACATTATCGAACATGAAGTATCATCAACAAAAATAAAAATGAGGAGAGTGATAGGTCAGAATTAGCTTATATGTTCTAAATATCAGAATTTTATTTCCATACTCCAACCAGCAAGACCATTAGCATAAAATGAAAAGAACGATATTACTAACAACGGTGAAGGTTTTTAATCCAATGAGACTCAAAGGATACAAGTAAAGTCCGTTATCCCTGGGTAAGAAAATAAATAATATATTTCAAAGAATTCTTGTGAACCGTTGACCTCAAAGTTCCATAGACTTCTAATTTTAGATAGTCGACCTGAATTATTTAAATCCTCTCTTGCTCGTCGTTTTTTTTTTCTTCTAATCCGTTCTAATTTTAAATATAAAACAATGGTTGAGGGATTTTTGACCAGGGAGCCCTTCACCTTAAACCCCTCCCTCTAGAAATGTCCTTTCTTCACTGATTTCTCTATGATACCGGATAGAAAATCTATCCAAGTCATAGGTTAGAATCAACTTGTTCAATATTCAAAGTATAAATTATTATAAACTTACTTTATGGTTCGCAGTTTACTATTTAAACGATAAACGAGACAAGAAATCGGGATTAGTATTCAGTTCAATCACCAACAATCCAGTAGTCATTTTCCAAGGTTTCCTTCCAGTAGTGTTTGAGTCAATCCAAAGTTTAGTAGTAGTATTTTTCAATTTAGTTTGTTAAATATTTTGGATGAATAACCATCGGTTTGGGTTTTTTTTTTATTAACCTCACCGGGTTTGTTCATTCAGAATGTTTAACGAACAATTCTACAAGTTTTGTGTTATTTGATTTAAATTAAAAAGTTTGAAATTCTAGATACTATGAGAAGTAATGGAACAATTGTACTTAACTTTGGTTATTTAGCTCTATGAACTTTGAATGCAGTCATAAAGCTAGGTTAGCAAAGTAAAGTCATTTTGTTCAGAACAACATGTCTGTCCAATATAAAAAATATGAAGAAAAAGAAGAAAAAACCGGAAGTGGTGAATAGAAAAAGTTATCCTTTGTCTAGGAACTAATGGCGGTGGGTAACTGTTCCATTCGACGTTATCACAGCCAATAGATCCTCGACAAGGGGGTCACCATGTCAACTAGGTTCAGGTCAAATTTTATTTTATTCAAGTCTTGACCAAGTTGATGAGCATATTATAAGTTAAAATATAGGACTGATCACGAGTCAGTGCCGGTCTAGAATCGTGAATTTTAAATTTATCATGACTAGATCGAACACTCGACTCACGCTCAGAACCTAAAAATCATCAAAATTTGTGATTTTTTAATTTATATTTTGACAATGTTCAAACAATAGTTTCTTGTAATTACAGGTGTATTTAGATATATTACATTACATACATTTTATATAATTATTTAGAAAATATTTATTATTATGTTTAAAAAAAATTTATTTTAAAATTAGATTTTTTTTTTGTTTTTCTTTAAGAAATATGATGAAAATGGAATGATTTTAAATGGGTTTATTTCAATTTTTTTTGTTAAGTTAAATAGACAAACGAATAATAGTCAGAAAGTAGGATTCATGTTAAATACGCATGCGCACGACAAACTGAGTTTCTTACAATGTTGATAGATTAGGTGTAGAGGAATGATAAAAATAACTGGTGAATTTAATAGAAGTGAATATGATTTCAAATAAATCATGTCATGTCATATGATGTCATGTCATGTCAATAAATCATGTCATAAATCACCTTATGTTGTATAGAAATTTCAAAAATTCAAAGTCAACCAATCAGATTTGAATAATTAAAAAAATTTACGTGATTGGTTAAAAAATTTTTTTTTTTTTTTTAATTTCACAACACTTTCCAACATTTTGACCCTGTCAGAGAAGCATTTTTGAAATAATTATCTATTATTGTGTTTGTGTTACTTAGACGTCAACCACGACATTTTAAAGTAAAATTTTTATTGTTGTGTATTGTTGAACGACGCCTGCGCACAACTTAAAATTTTCAAAAAAGTAGGAAACTTCTTGAAGGTCAGTGACCGTTCTTTTTCTCATAAAACAGCTGAAAAAAGGTAATTGGAATTTATAATAATTTGAATTATTTTTTTTCATTTAATTTTCAAAATATAATCAATCAGGACTCCTGATTCAGGAGTATCATCAACTAACTGATTCTTGAACAACTCTAAACAACTCAGAACAACTCTGAACAATTCTTGTATCCTGTTTACTTCCTACCTTTCCAGGTAACATTATAATTTGAATTTAACTAATGATAATTATTATTCATCTAAAATTAAGTTAATTTTTATTAATTAACGGTTAGTAAGTCGTTGATTCATTTGTACAGGGTTGTAAAATGCCATCACGGAATTTAGTTCCAACGTTGAAGCTACTGGCCATTCGGACTATTGCAATGCCTCTAACAGTTAACACCAAGGTTATACACTTCAGTAGTACCCTAGTGACTTTGGACATTATATTTTTTAATTGTTTACATTATGTTCGTAGTAAATATCTTAATTAAATTATTTTTGAATACAGTTTCATGTGGATAATACAGTGAACATAACGGCCAGTGTAAAGGCTTGGAAGAAAATATGTGTGGAGTGGAAGAAGACAAATAAAAATAAAAAAGATAATTTTTTCAAAGCTACCGCTATGAGCTATGGTACTCAAGATGGTATTGGGTTAGGTGGTCTTGGTGCATCGATGGAGGCTATTATCAATGCCTGGATCCGACTCTCAGCTTATTATTCAACAAGTTTAAAAGAATCTTATGAAATTAATAATTTTTTTGGATACAGGACAATTTTTTCACTCGATTTTCTTCATGAGAGTGTCTTACTTAGAAATGGAAGTGAGATTCGTTATTTTGCAAGATTCATCCCAAATACCGCTCGTCGTATGTACTTATACATGTCCAATCCACTTTAGTTCATTTTCAAATGACAAGTTTCTATTTCATTGATGAATTTTAAATAATTTTATATTGATTGTCACTTAAATTGAATGATTTTTGACTCATTGAGAGTCTCAATGAGTCAAGAATCTTATCAAATTGAACTGCTCGTATATTCTGATGAGTAGAAATTAAATTAGAAAGTGGCAACTACATGATTTGTCAAAAATTGATTTTAATTCATGTTATTTCGTAATTACTTTATTTATTTTGATAATAATTTACCAATTTGTTTTATTGATACAGCTCAACCAGTGACACCTGTGGTCTACAAGGAATTCATACGTCTTTTAAGTCTCACTGGAAATATTGAAACGCTTTCTAACTTATACATCAGTTTCAAATCCGATCCTCAAGCTCATAAAATTCGTGACAGAGACTTTGATTTTGAAGATAATTTCAAATTTATAAAACTTTCAAAACTTATCGTCCATGGACAAGGAGCCAATGATTTGTAAGTACCAGCTGAGAATTAAAAAAAAACTGAAATTAAATTAAATTTTATTATTATTTATTATTATTATTATTATGATTACAGGTTACTCTCATCCATTGGTTACTGGTGTAAACGTTTGAAATATCTTGATGTCCGTGGGAGTAACGTTACTGAAGTCGGTATACTTCTTCTATTACTCCATCGACCGGAGAGAGATATCAAACTTTTTTCAAAATCTACACTCTACGCTCGTATTCCTGAATTGTTAAACTCACTCACATTGACGTAAACTTACCAATTTAAATTCTCCTGAAACAAAAAAAAAAACAAATTGATTTACAAAAAAAAATAACATAAAATTTTTATATTTTTCTAGCTTACAATACCTTGATATATCAACAGTGAAGGAAGAAGGTAGACTTATGTTCCAAGACCGTGTGATACGTATTTGCTGTCCCCAACTCCGAGGGACATTAGGTCGGGTTTTTTATAACCCAGGTGGTGAACTCCATTTACGAACAAAATTTGACCATACTCATAGTCTAACTCAACTTCAGAAAACAGTTTTGATGACAATCAAAAAAACCCTGGTGACAACAATGGAGGTAATTGCAATTGAAATTAAACGATCTTTTCATTTCACTGAATCCGTCAATGCCATTGAAATCCGTCGAAATCAACTTGAAGAAGAATCAGCTATCCTCTTCCTACACGTAAGTTTAACAACAATTTTAAAAAGATTCCATAATTAATAATTGGTAACAAAAATTTTTTTAATATATTCTTAGGAGAATCTTGTGGTACTTGAATTACAAATTGAGCAATTGACTGTCATCTCCATACTTTGTCATTCTATATGTACAACCAATTTCTTAGCAGTTGACAAATTGGTTGAAATTGCACCACAATTGAAAGAAATTCGTGCATCTCTCCGTGGTGTAGTAACCAAAGAGAATCATTTCCCAGATTTAGAAAAATTAGTTTCACCATTCATGGATACCAAAGAAACATTAATTTCTATATTTAAATATTCAAAGAAATTAATCTACGTTGAAGTACAAGAAATCTTCCATTCTCCAACGGGTATAACTTTGAATGATGATGACATGAAGGAGATGTTATATGATATAGAAGATGAAATACCTGTCAACGGTCGTCATGAAAATTTGGAAATATTTCGATTACGTTTTAAAAATCAAATTACAATTTACCCAGGACTCAAGGACCTTGTTAAACTCTGTTTAGCACTTCGGATTATCGGTGATCTCAAATATTGGAAGGGGATACCATTTACTACTGTGAAACATTTAGCTCAAGAACTCACTCTACATAATTTTGATTTATTATTGGAGTATAAGGGATTACTCTACAATACCAATACACCAGTCAAGGAGTTCTATCGATGAAAAAAAACATCAAGAAGAAGAATTAATTAAATATTAATTCAATCACAATATAAATTTATAAATTTAAATTAAATAATACTCTGTGATGGATGATTAATAGTAATGGAAAATGAAAAGAACGGTTTAAACGCGCGCTTTGCGAAAATTTGAAAAAAATTTTTTGAAGCGCCAGAAATCAAAAATTTCGGTCAAAGCGCCAGAAATCAAAGATTTCACTCAAAGCGCCAAATTTCAAATTTCAAATATTAAATTATAGAAATTTAAACGTATTATAGAAAAGAAAAAAGTTTGGATTTCAGTTTATAAATTGAGATTTATTACACAATTAGTTTGGTTTTAAGGTTTAGTAAACTCGAGAATTCATTTTGTTTTTGTGTTGTTTTTTTAAGGATTTTGGGTTAAATGAGATTACAATTGAAATTAATTACGTCCGTTGATGTAGTAAGGTGAAGAAATTCATTGGTATAAATACTAAGCCCAAGGACCAGTATTTAGTCAGAAGTAACTCTTCAGTAGGCGTAAGTTAACAACACATTAGATGAAAAAAAAAGTTTCTAGAAGTAAATCATATTTAATAGATAATGATTTAGATCATAAATTAACTTCCCAAAGATGCATAGTTTGTTGAAGAGACTCAATGAACCATTTCCGTTGACTTGATTCATGAAAGAGTAATTGAAGTGTTTTCAATTCCAGACCTAAAAGTCCATCAGATTCAGTTTTAAGATATTTTTCAATTTTTTTAACAAGAAGAGCATTGTCATGCATTTTGAAAATATTTGGATAAGCTGAGAAAATGAAACGAATGGTGAGTGCTTCACGAATACTGGCAATTGTTTGTGGATTTCCGTTGAGTACCATGACCTTCCCCATGTGCTTGACCCATAGTGGTAGGAGATACGGTAACTGTGCCATGTATGACGAGCGTACCCATCCAGTCTCACTCAACCGTCGCTTCACAGCCTCATAACCCGATTCGTCGTACACGAACACCTGTAATATAGTAATCATCCAATCAAATTAAACCTTGTTCTTTTTAGTTGACATTGATTTCTTCTTTCTGCAGATCTTAAAAAATTAAAATCCAACCAAAAACAAAAAAAAATTTTTGGTTGGATTTAAATATTTTTAAGGACAGACGGACAGGCAGATGATTACAATACCTTACTATTTACTAACCAATACTTTATCGTACTAAAATAGTGTATGGGTACTTTACAAAGTGAGAAACACTTTACAAGTATCTTGTCATTGTCAACAATATGGAGACTAATGATGTAGATCTCATTGAACAAGCGCAAGCGCAAGAGACCAAATTTATTCAATTTTCCTTAACATTTTTCATTTTATGGGTGTCGTCAATTGAATCAAGGAGTTATATAGTTTATGTACAAAATTTTTCAATTGGAAGAGATAAATTAAAATTAAAATATCTTCTGTTCTGACTACACACGTGTTTTAAATTTGACCCAATTGACCTTTTATTTGTTGGGATTTGTTCTTTTCCAATTTATTTTATATAACAAGTATAAAATAATAAGAAAAAGTTAAATTTTATTTTATTAAAAATATATCCTGTCGTAAGAGGTTGTTTAATAATAATATAACATCTATATAAATTTTTTGTTTTAAACAAAAACAGGTTGTTCTGTCGAGTCGTGAGGTAATTAAGTTTAATTAATTGTTTCTTCGTTAAGATTATGTTTATTTTATATTCTTTTAATTCATTCCCATCCAGCAAAATCCCGCATCTTACTCCAATCAACAGTTTTTTTGTCATTAGATATTGAAAAAAAAAAAAAATCTTAATTGCAAATCATCGGTTACTTTAATATTCTATTGTATTTTCAAGGACTTGTTGAACACGTTGTTCACCTGACGGATCAAATTTTGATAAGAAGTGATAAAAAAAAATTTATCTCGTTTGCTTAAATAATTTCTTTTTGTTTGCAACAATGATGACAATAATGACAATGATATGTGTCTTTTCACAATAGTTTGACAAGTTGCAAAAAAAAAAAAAATAAATAAAAAATAATTTTTTTTTTGAATTTTTATATATAATTAATTGTATATAATCTTATAGAAATATTTTATTATTATTAATAAATATTTCTAAAGTCTAAATGAGGATTAGTTTAATTTGATTCCAATTTCACTTACCTGATAAATTGAATTTCCAGTGATGAAAGAATTAACATAATGTGTACCAACTTCATTAAAAAATTTAAATGATGAACTGTAGTCATTAATTCGAAAAGATCGTATATTTTCAATAAAATTTGATTGAATAGTAACATTTGGAAATGTTTGTAATTTTCCAGTATTTCTAACCATAAGTACACGGACGAGCATATAACGGAAATCACCTTTAACAAAACTAGGATCAATTCCAAAATATTTAGCTAAACTTGGAGCTCTCCAACCACCAGCAAAAGCATGCCAAGGTTTTTCAAGTCCTTCAATAAGAAAACGACGAAAGTAAGCTTGAATTAATTGTTGAATATCTTCACAAAGATCAATATGAAACTCATTATGTAATGGAATATTATTTTCTGGTGTTGTAAATGATTGTTCTTGTATTTTAGTTGTTGATTGAACTAAAATATTTCGAGTTGGTTCAAGAAATATCCAATTTTGACTGTCATTTCTTGGGACCACTCTCATACTCAAACTTAAGTAACCATAACGTGGAAAAAGATGCATTACTAAACCGGGGGTGACTAGATGACTGATGATGGTATTTGGATTCGATGAACGTTTTTGAGAACTCTCACTTGTTTCCGAAGAAACAAAAATAAGTAACAAAATCCATAATAGTATCCAATAATGTTTTAAAAGTATTAATGAATCTAATTGATTATATTTGAATTGATTAATTGATGACAGAGTCACAGTCTCTATCATTCCTCCTGGATACTTTCTCATCGCACCAAACTCCACCCCCAACTGACCCCACACGGACTAAAAATCAAAATTTTTATCCACTTTCACCCACTTTCAAACTTTTCCTGATACCCATGGAATTCATATCCATTCACTGACGACATATCGACATACCGACATACTCCAGGTAATAGACAATGTCCAGCTGTCTCATAAATACTCCCCAAAACAAAAACAAACAAATTTCCCCCCCACAACACTACTCTCATCAGCGTCTTAGTTTACATTTTACTAAAAAATTTGATGAGAGTAGTTGAATTAAAATTGAAATTAATTCAATCTTCATTCGTAGGGTCTTATTATCCAAGGACCTTATAATTAAAAAATATTAGTTAGTTTGAAATAAACTTCCAGAAAAATCCTAAAAGATATTGATATTACTCCTAGGTTGTCGGAATGAGTTTTGTTGAAAATTTTTTTTAGAAACTTGACTCTTTCAACCTAGGAAAGGTTATATATCGTGGTAAAACTCGGGAGTTGGCAAGGAAAAAAAAAATATTATTAGTAGTAGTGTAATAATGGAACCTTAAACTCAGCAATTCCAAACACACTGTACGGAGGGTGAACTGTTACTGTTAGAGTTTCCAAGTTACATATGTACAAGGGAACTTTATCATTTACACAAATCACAATGGGCTAACCCCCCCTTTTGGTTTTTTTTTTATATGTACTATTTTTTTTTTGGACGTACATGTTCAATTTACAATTTATTATTACTCCATAGTGGTTTACAACTAACTACTCCAACTAACTATAATGTGAATAGAAACCACAGGTATAGTAAGGACGATAGGATAGGATGACATGGATTGGTCAATGAAACAATGAGACTGACCCATGTATCTATCCTCATCATCCATCACTCATCATCAGGTAGCCTCAAAACCAAACCAAACTAAAAATTATCCACCGGAACCATTAAATTTTTTACTTAACATTAACAACTTAACAATACTTTTAGACGAAATTATAAAAGAATAATTCTCTTTTAAAACCATCTTATTTTAATACTTTCAAAATAATTTATAATTCCTCCTAATAACTCCTAAGCTACTGTAACTTTCATAGCCTCCGACGACTCATCACCATGACGGAAATAACAACTTGTCACTAAATATATTATGTAACACTGATTAAACCATTAGGTTTTTTTTTTTTTTTTACTAATTTACCTTTCCAAAGAACTTCTCTCATAACAAGATGCCAATCATTAAAAGATTCAAAGCTAAATAGTACTTATTATTTAAAGCTATTTATTCTGAGAAATTGTGAGACACTGTGAGGAGAGAATGTGTCTTCTAATTTAAACGATTTGAATGATGAGGATTTAAGAATTATATAAAAAAAAAAAAAAAATTATTCTTAGGAATCATCTTTGATGGGATATATAAGGTTTTGATGAATATATAAAAAAAAAATAAAGACTAAAGAGCCGGATTACTTTTATTATTATTATTATTATTATCTAATCTTGAAATATAATTTTTGGTTATAATATTTATTACTAGTAATTGAATTAAATCAATGTAAAGTTTTTAAATCTACTGATAGATGAGAAAGGTAGTATAAAGTTATAAAGTCTGAAACCCTTTACTTCCTGTCAGGTAAGAGTTAAGGGATGAGTAAATAAGTTTTGTACTCAATCCTATGATATAGTGAGTAGTGAGTATGAATAGGGTGTAGTCTCATTACATGATGATACTAGAGGTACATAATATCCGCAATTGATGTCAATACCAATTAGTATGCAACTATTGTGTAATTTTTATATAACTTCCTATTCTCTAAAGTATCAAAGAAAAAAAAAATTCCTGTCAAACCACAAAAAAACTCTTTAGCACCTTTTTTTTTAGTTAAATATATTATATTATATTATTATATATTTTAAGTAGATTAATAGGAATGGAAAAAATAGCAAATTATTCACGCAGAAAGGAGTAGTGTCACTAACTACTAACCAAGTTACATAAACTTTTGCACATTCACTTATTTAGTAAGTACTATAAACAATTTACACGTTTTAATGGGTCACCGATCAACCACCATTATCACTGCCATTATTACTTGGTTTTTTTTTTAAGTACATTGCCATTTTGTTCAATTATGTCTTTTTTTTGGTGGTTTTAAAAGGGGTTGTTGAGATGTTATATAGGAAATGGTAAAAAAATTTTATGAAAAATTGATATTTANTGGTGGTTTTAAAAGGGGTTGTTGAGATGTTATATAGGAAATGGTAAAAAAATTTTATGAAAAATTGATATTTAGATATATATATATCTAGAAGGACTTAGTTGTATTTTTTTTGAGGAAATGCTTATACCTAAAAGATGGCCTAAAAATGGAGAAGCCTTGAGAATAATAAATATGGGTTTTCTATTAAGTGAGGTATCCCTGTATTGAGTAGAAGAGTACCTTGGAGAATAAATAAAAGAATGTAATTCCATCGTCCCTTGTGACATTGAAGGGTTTGACAAGGTAACTGGAACAGGTTGTTAATTTTGACAAACAATAGAAGATAAATATCAACCATTCCCTTGTAAAAGTAATAAAACCTATTAACAGTATTTTATATTTCAAACTCTTAAGAAACCGTTTCTAAAGATTTTAAATAATTTTATACATTTTATATTTATTATTTTTTAAATAATGGGATTACTCAAATCTTTACGCCCGTTTCATGCTTTTTCCAAAACTATCATTTTTTAGGAAAACTTTCCTAAAAGTTTGGAAAATCAATCCATACTTTTTCATTTAGTTTTCCACCTGTTATTATTTGGAAAAATTTTTTTTTTCTGAAAAATATATATATATATATATATATATATATACTTTTTCGTTTCATTACGAACTTTGATTGTCGTGTGAAGTTGAACCGTTNTCCGTTGTGATTTCGTTTTCCACCTGTTATTATTTGGAAAAATTTTTTTTTTCTGAAAAAAAAAATATATATATATATATACTTTTTCGTTTCATTACGAACTTTGATTGTCGTGTGAAGTTGAACCGTTTCCATTTTTTTTGGAAAAAAAGTATAAGAAAAATATTAGAAAAAGTATGTATTGCTATCCAATTTAGAGTACGTCGTGACAAGTTTATAAAAAAGAAAAAGAAAACACGACGATTTGAAAAAATATGAATCGGGCGTTAGTTGGTTTGTATATTTTTTTTAAAGGAGGTTTAAATGGTTCAATTTTCTTAAAAAATTTTCATAAGGGATATTTAATTTTTAATATTATAAATTTACTCTCTGCTCTTTTAGTCTAAAATTTTTAGTAATATTCTTATATGAATTTTTGGAATAAGTATAAGTATACTGAAGAGTTTCAAATACATAGGTCAATAGGTCTAACTCTCAGAGGTCATCCAAATTCTAAAGTTATCTTGATTTCTCATGCTAAGGTAATAATAATGAGAATGAGAATAAAAAGTGAAAGTATAGTTTCTCATTCTCATTGTTTAGCATGGGAAATCAATAGAACTTTGATGACCTTTGGGAATCAATTCTTTTGACCTAGGGATTTTAAATTTAGCTTCACTTATATATTCGTATACTTACAACAGGTTTTTTGAGTATAAAAACTAAAATTCTAGGATCAAACGGTAGTAAATGGATTTAGTATTTACTACCTAAAATCCTTTCTCGATAGATAGCAGTTAGATGTTAGATTATAAAAAGTATAGTGGGTCTTTTCTTTTAGTTACAAAGTACTTTCTATTTCAAGCTCAAGTTTCTGCTGTTCTGATTTAATTTTTTTTTTTTTTTTTTTTCTCATAAGAGGATCCTTGTGATTTTTTTCAAGGTAAGAAGGTAGTTTATAAATTATGCAAGTTTTGTAAAGTTGTTCATGTCAATGTGAGGTTGACTGTGAAGAGAGGATACCGATTACATCAATACTTCTATTGTTTCACTTTCCTTTTCACACATTATTGTACTACCGAAAGCGTATTATGCAACCTCAGGTTTTTGCTTTTGCTTTACCATTAGGAAATCTTATGCAATTTCTTATTAGAATATAACAAATCTAGTATTAACAAGACTAGCATCTTCTCATGAAAAAAAAAAAAAAAAAAAAATTTTTTTTTCTATTGCAATTTCTATATATCTCTTTAGTAAATCTAAGATTGAAGGTGTGTGGGAACTACTCAAATGGTCATCAGTTCTGGGCCAATGCCATAAGAACTTGCCCTAACGAAGTGTGTGAATATGTTATAGTGATTCCTAATAAGAAAATTAGATGGGAAACTCTAAACAAACACACTAATAAGTTTGTTTTTGAAGTAAATAATAATTAAAGTATAGAAATTATTGGAATTTGTATAAAATTATGTCAGAGTCCTTGTAGAATGATGTAACAAGATTCGCTACTTCCATTATATTATATTATATTTTGACCAATTACTTCTCTCTTAAAAAAATACACGTGCGACATAGTTACATATAAGCTCATCATGAAATTAGTATTGACGAACTTAAAGAGTACCTGAACTAAATCTGATTTGTAAGTTTTTTAATTTTTTTTTTTTTTAATTTTTATTAAATGGGAACATTTAATAATAAATCAGCTGCATATTATGTGTATTTTCGTACTTACAATTACAAAGAGAGGCCATTNATGAACTTAAAGAGTACCTGAACTAAATCTGATTTGTAAGTTGTTTTATTTTTTTTTTAATTTTGATTAAATGGGAACATTTAATAATAAATCAGCTGCATATTATGTGTATTTTCGTACTTACAATTACAAAGAGAGGCCATTAGAATTTGATCAACTTACAACACGTGTATAAACTACAATACTTAGTACATGTACAGCCAGACTCATCTGTACTTTCTTCCACGGGATCATCTAAAAGCGTTAGAAGAAACCCAGAACAAATTAAAAAAAAAGCAATAGGCAACGCCGTACGCACTACTAGTAATAATTATTAAGAAAATTTTTAAGAATTGGCAATTATGAAATGAGATTTCTATGCAAAATTTTTTTTTTCGCTTATTAGAAGCAGGTTACATTGTAGCCCATTTCTAGCAAATTAAAATAAGTAGTATAAAAGCGCCACTACAGAAAAATGAACTTAAGTTAGTGATAGGGAGGAGGAGACAATAAAGCGTTTAGTTTAAAAAAAAAAGTTAAAAAACTTTGGCAGTGCGCCATGTTATGTAAAGTTTAGTAAAGATTTGCTCCTACAAGGAGCAAAATTACTTCTTACTATTCTAACGCTGGATTTTAACATTAAGTAATGTAACTCGTTCCCGATGCTTAACAAAGCAGTTCGGTACGATGTAAACAAAACTTAAGTTTGTTATATCTGAAGATGAGAGTGACCTCCTGAGGCAGTGGTCATAGGCTGCATTGGAGTAATAAGCTTTTACATAGTTGTTCATAATGCTATATAAAATTCCCTAAAATTGGTCAGCCGCAATGTTATAAAAAAAAGTAGTTGCGACAATAATTACTGAATTAGTAATAGTGATAGAAAGAAGCATAAAATCCGTTCACTTCTTTTTACCTTTCCCTAAAGTTCCCAAACTGAGAGTATGATGTGAACCGGACAACTGTTGTGTAGAGTAATTGAGTTTGAGTCTATTGAATTCAGTTATGTCGTCTTCTAACATTTTTTGGTAATCTTCAAATTTTTTCTTCTCTCTGGTATTTTCTTCTTTCATTTGTTCAAATTTCGATTGCAGCTATAACGATTATGAAATAAGTTATTAATAGCTCAACTTCAGTTTTTCTATCAAAGTAAATATAAGATTTACCTCTTTTTCTGCCTCTTTTAACTGAGCTTCCTTCTCTTTTACTCTTAAGATAAATTGCTGTTTCATATCTTCTTCTTTTTCCTGAAGTTCTTGATGATGTAAAGCCATTTTTTTTTCACATGTTTGTTGGAAACTGAGTGGCTTGTTGTCAGAATCAACGTCACTAAATCCCATCTGTAGAAAACGGCACTTGTTTTTATTTATGCAAAGCATCAAAGACATATTTAGAATTTGAAGAATATTAAAGAAATATTCAAACCTGTTCAAGTCTAGTCTTCCGATAAAGTTCATAATGTTTGGAATGAGTTTGTTCTCGTAAGTCTTCCATGTTGGTACGAATGAGCATTTCACGGAGTTTGACAAAGTCACAATGAGTTTCATTCTCCACTAATAACCCAAGAAATAATAATATTTTGTTAGCAAAAAAAAAAAAGATTTTTTTTTGGAGGAATATATAAATATATTACCTTGAACTGTCCCCCATGGATACTGGCGTGCTCTCACCATTTTATTCCCAACTCTGATAAGCTCATTACTACCGATGACAGCGAATGGAAGATGACTGTTCATTGAGACATTCAGTTCGGACACGGCGTCATCATCACCTGGAAATTGGTAGATTTTGACATGGTTGTTGGCGAGTTCTTGATTAATTCTTTCCTGAAATATATATAAATTCCATACATAAACCAAATGAATTGAATGAAATGGTGGTGAAGTTTAAGAAATTTATTTACTTTGAATTTCTGTAGTTCAACTTTGGAGATAGTATCAGCCTTGGATATAAGAGGGATGATGTTAATTTTACTATCCAATTTTTTCATACAGAGTAAGTCAATGGACTTCAACCTAAAATCAGAAATACGTTTAAATAAGATAAAATCAGATGGACGTTAAATTTAACGTCCATCTTAGAGAGGAAATAGTTTCCAGGCAGTAAGACAACATCATTCAATGAAATCTTAATAAGTGAATAGAAAATTAACTACCCATGCCCTGTTGGACAGATGAAATAGAGGCATACATGAATCCGAGTATCATGATATGAAGGAATGCATCTTTTAATTTTTAGTTCTTCTTGTAAGTAGGCTTCGAATTGAGAATCAACATATTCAACTATTGGTTTGAAACTCTCTTCCTTGTTAATTTGGTCGCCATATCCAACAGTATCGATTATAGTTAGCTGTAATTTTGAAGTAATGAAAAGATTTACCAATTTATTCTNAGTTTCCAGGCAGTAAGACAACATCATTCAATGAAATCTGAATAAGTGAATAGAAAATTAACTACCCATGCCCTGTTGGACAGATGAAATAGAGGCATACATGAATCCGAGTATCATGATATGAAGGAATGCATCTTTTAATTTTTAGTTCTTCTTGTAAGTAGGCTTCGAATTGAGAATCAACATATTCAACTATTGGTTTGAAACTCTCTTCCTTGTTAATTTGGTCGCCATATCCAACAGTATCGATTATAGTTAGCTGTAATTTTGAAGTAATGAAAAGATTTACCAATTTATTCTCTCAGTATCTATCAATACTCAACTCAAGGAAAGCTATTTGTATACCTTCATTTGAACATTACATTCTTGCAACTCGAATGTATTTGACTTTAGCTTGACTGACGACAAGTTGTGAGGACTGGGCTGAGCATCGAAATTAGTATTAAAGAGTGAATCCAAGAGGGTTGATTTTCCCAATCCAGTCTCGCCTTAAAAATAGGGAAAAGAAAGTCAGGTGACATGTAAAGTGATGAAGCAGTTGATGAAAACGATAAAAAGTTTACAAGTAAATAATTAATTAGTGACCAGTATCGGATGACTCACCAATGCATAGAATGTTGAATGTGAATCCTTTGTGCACCGCTTTAATGACTAATTGATCCGGTAAACTGTCGAAACCGACATTACCACTAAGTGATAAGTTCCTTATTTTGTCATGCATACTTACTCCAACTTAGACTAATTTCTGTTGTATTCTTCTTCCACAAAAATTTCAATCTTCAACTAACAACTTCACTTCAATAAGACAAGGACAAGAATCAATCACCAAAAAATTTGTCATTTCCTAAGAATTTGACAGATTCAGAGGTCGGCTCACAGATAGCTTCTGGGTTGATTCATCTTCCGCTCAAACTAATTTAGAATAAAATTCAGAGACCAAAAAAGTGAGGCAAAAGATAAAAATTTAAAATTATTTTTTTACATGGGCAAGCTCAAATTGTAAAAAAAGTAAGTTGATATGACGGATTATATGTAAATTCATGAGCTTTATTAGGTTGAATTAATTTAACTTGAAGAAGCGTACTTTACAATAATACTCTATACTTTTGAATAATTATTGTTACTATATTTGAATCTTTAAAAAATTTAAATTCACTCACTTAGAGTGAATATTTAAATTTTATTAGGATCTGATTGACTGGAATTGGAATCCAGACTCAATGAGGACGTACAGACACATTCACCTCTTATATAACTTTAGAAATTAAGTAATAATACATTATAATTCATGAATTAATGATTCTTACTCTGGAGGTAAATTGAAGCTATTGAGTCATTTATAAGTCTGATGTGAACCATTCTCACCTAAGAAGAATTATGAATTAATAAGATAGAAATCCTGAGTTTAAACAGCTAGTGTAGACTGTATTAGTACTATTTCCATTAAAAATTGAAGTCAAGTTTAAATATAACTTTAGACGGAAAGACTACTGCAGTGAATTCCGTTTATACAATAGAGTACATAAATCTTTATACATGGAGAAAGTTTTAATTAAAAAAGATATACACAAAAAATTAGGGGGTTGAAAACCCTCTATCTTATTCCATTATAACTCACATCGAACTCATTTCCTTCATATGTATTCCACTTTTGCACTTCAGGGTAGTGAAAATGTAAGAACCGGCAGGATTTTTACAATATAGCCAGAGTTTATTATATCCGTATAGTGAATAGACGCTACAATTCAATCCAAGCTTTCTAGTTTGCCTTAAATACAACTGTTTCAAAACCTTGCGAAAGTGTTATACAGGACATTTCTACAAAAATGAAATGTACAGTAGAGTCAAAAAATTTTGGGAAATGAAAACTTTAACTTATTATTCTAAACTTTTAACTCCACATAACCAAGTGAAAGAACTGACATTAAAGTAGAAAATGACACTAAAAGCCGTTCTTATCCACTGAAATTTGCCAACCTTTTCTGAGCTCTAGTGTATATAATAAGTAGATTAAAGCCTCACATTCTAACTGCTTGGTTAAAATTTTGGAGTTATACACCGTACACCAGATATAAGCATACTATGTGGTATTGACGATGGGCTAGGGGATGTGGAAATGATGTTTTTTTTACATTTGTTTTCATATCATTACTTTCTCCATAGTATGCTTATATCTGGTGGAGCCTGTAGATTAGTAGCGACCATGGAAAGTTTAACTCCACATTTCTTATAAATTAATATCTTTTGACTTGTGAGAAAAGTAGAGAGAAAACCACTAGAACAGAAACCCAACAACCCAACGTTGTTGGGTTGTTGTAAATTGTTGGATAGAAGGCGTGAGCCGTAAGTGGAAAGAAATTGGCCGAAGTCTAGTTGAAAGTTAGACGTGAGTGGATTGTCTCAAATTTTTGTGATTCTGTTTGGCGAATTTGAGTTAATTTGAGAAGAGGAGTTTGAGCATAAAAGGTATGATGTAAATGAAATCGGATAAATTGTTATAGGCAGGTAAGAGAGTTGAACTCTTTTGGTGATAAAGTTGATATTGTATCTCAAATTGGTTTGACCTCTTGTGTAATTATAATTTGACCAATTGTAGGATATTCGGGGTTTGGGGTTTGATGTTGATGTGGATGAGTTGAGAGTGAGAGTGCGAGTGGTAGGGAGGTGGAGAGTGGGAAAATTCAAATTTTTGGCAGGAAGAGAAAGAAAGTGGAGTGAAATGTGAAATGTGAAATGTGAAAGGAGTAGGGAAGAAAGAAGAAGACAGAGAGAGTGAAAGTGACGATTTCTTGTTAGAAAGGTTATCTATTACCTTTTCCTGTCCCAACAACTTACTCACTCCATGTTTTCATCAGGAATCCCAACTTCCGTCAAGACTACACATTACCTACTTTCTCAGTCACACAACGGACTCGTCAGACCACATCATTCCCTCGTCTCGTGGTTAATTTTTAAATGACAAACCTGGAGTTTCACTCAATTGAGTAACCTTCTTGTTCTTAAGAGACTCAAAAGTCCAAGTATTGAGACAATTTCTCACCTCTACGTAAGTCTTTTCTTTACTTTACATTTAATATTACATTGTGTCAGGTTTAGATTTAGATTAAGGTTTAGGTTTAGGTATTTTTGAACTTAATACAGCAGTAACAAAGAAAATGAGAAAGGGAATAATAGTAATAGACATTAGAATTATTTATATTGTTTCTTCGTTTGACTTTGGTAAGTAGAACATAGTCAGAGAGCATCATCACCACTGGTTCAAGTATTATACTAAAAGTTAGTTACTATTAGTTAGTAGTAGTAGTAAGTAGTAGTGATTCGTGACTGTTTTTATTGTGGTCTTGATTATTCGTAAGGTAACCATTCGTGTCAGCAACAACCATATGAAGTTCTGAGAATGAGTCATAATATTTAAATGAAAGCTAGTCTACAGGTGTTGTCAGTCAGTACAGTTTCTATTCCAGTCAAGAATATATCCATAATATTGCATCGGAGAGCTTGCGTAAATTTTTCCAAGGCTTATCCAACGATCGGAGTCTTAAAAATTCATTTTCGTAATTGTCCATCATGTTCGTGATTTCAGTTGTTAAATAGTTTCTCTTCAAAGCCATGAATAATTATTATTGATTCGAGTTTAAAAGTGAAGGGAATATATATCAGTTAGGTTTTCTCTTATTTGTTATCTCAGTAACTCAAACTTAAGAGAAGAGGATAGGACAGAATCAATTGAATGTTTATATCTTACTAATAATACTAATAGTAGTGTATTTGGAATGACTGAGAGTAAATTGAATTAGAATTTTTATTTTATTTCCAGAGCTTTCGTGGTAACTGCCGATTGTGATGGATTTGATTCAAATTCCAAATGATCCGGCCGATGAACTTTTGAGCTTTTCGTTGAAAGACTTTTAATACTGATAGTAGTAGCCTTTGAACACTCTCACAGTGTTTTCAATAATGAGTTCACCAGCTGAGAGTTCAGTAGTAGTACCAGAGTATATAGAAAAATTGACCCCCAACGCAAGCATGAATTCTTCATTGGAATTACCTGGGCGTAATACTATAACCGCAGATTTGTCATCTATCGACAAGGCAAACGTGAAGTTTGCTGTGCTTATTGGATTGATTGAAGTTGGACAAGTCTCAAACAAAGATGTAGTAAATGCTGTCTTGCAATTGGTGAGTGCATAGGTTTTTTTTCTTTAATTCTATCACTAACATCTGAAATAATGTACGATTTGAATGCCATTAGAATTAGGAATATAATTTAAATGTCAGCTTTGCTTCTTCTACATATGTCATATGTCATAAGAGTGAAGTAGTAGTGTAAACTTTGTTTGAGAAGCTATAATTTTTTGCATTCTGTCACACTTTGGACTAGAAGCGGAAGGTATCAGAAGTTAAGGTTTTTGTATATGGTTAGGTTATTTTAAAAAACGAATATCACTTTCTATTGTTTCTCCTGGTCGTAGTAAGGAGGAACCATATTTATTGATTAGGTCTCTTTAGAATGAAACAACATCACAATTATTATGGTTTCTTTCTGTGAGTATCGAAAATACTAACGATGGAATCCAATGCGTTGGTTTTCTTTTGTCGGTTCTACAGTTCAAACGGCTTCTCTTTCAAGACTACTAACAACGAAGGAGCAATATTCCATTCAATTAATTTCTAAAGAAGAGATGGAGAGCTCATATCATGTTGTTGTTATAACTTTTAAAAAGGAAAACTTAATACTTGACGTTCACATAAATATGAAATCTAAGATAATGATACTTGATTTCTACTACTAAGGTAATCGAGCTCAAATACTCAGAATAATTAACAAACAGAAAGCATAGATAGAAATCACTGAATTAGAAACTGAATTATAAGAAAATTTGACAATAGTTACCTCACCTTGTGGTTTGTTACCTAACGACCAAAGAAGAAGTCTTAAAGACTTTCACCACACTTTCTTTGATGATCTAATTAATTAAATTTTAAGCTGGTTCTGAGGAATATGAAAGTAAAATGAAAGCTTGTTAAGACATAGAAGAACAGAATTAATATTTCAAAGTTACGTGAGTCAGACTTGCATAGTAGTATTACCACATTCTTATGATTAATTTACTATAATCTTCCTTAAAAAAATTTTTTTTTTGTGAAGATAAAAGCAAATTGATGTAAAGTTGAGTGGAAACGTTGTTTAGTTTTATGCTTTACAAAATGATGCTTTCTTTTTGAGGCTTCTGCTCTACTTTTTTTTTTTTTTTTTTTTTTTTTTCAGGTGCTTTTTACTGTCGTTAGAACAGAAGTTATCTAGGTATTCTTTAAAATTTGTATTTCTTTCTTGAGGGATTTGAATGTATCCAGAAGAGAAAATATTCATTCATTGACTTAAATTTAATAGGAAAGCTCTGTTCCTGAATTTTTCGTTCATCTGATTTGAGAGTATAAAAAAATATCCGAGAGTTATATAATTTAGAGAAAATGGAATAATCTAAAGAAGAAGTATTCATGGTTGGAGTATTCTGAATTTGAGTTTCATGGGAAATGAAAATCCTCATAGCTGAGGTCTCTAGAGCAGTGCTTTTTTTTTAGGACAGATAGATAGGTAGAAAGGGACTCTGTTACTTTCACCAATTGACTTTCATTTGAAGAAAGCATTTCGTCCCATTTGGATTTGAAATTTTTTTTTATCTGAACATAGGAGTGGATGAATAATATATTTATGCATTCTGTTTTACTATGTGCTACATTCTTTTACTTCTCTCACATTCATTCTCTGAGCAAATGTAATTTTCTAAATGGAGAAGATGGGTGAAAGTCTTTCTCATCTCTCGGGATGCTGCTATGCTCTACGTTCTAGAGAAAAGATAAAGATNGAGAAGATGGGTGAAAGTCTTTCTCATCTCTCGGGATGCTGCTATGCTCTACGTTCTAGAGAAAAGATAAAGATCCAGGGCAAAGTGGATGAATGGCAGATCGTGGGAATATGAAACATAAACATTGGCTTCTAAAACTGTCATTTTGTTTTTTCCCCCCCCATTGTAGTTTAATCTGTTGGAATTATCTGGAAAAGGATCAGTATGAAATCATTTCATATCCAAATGNGAGAAGATGGGTGAAAGTCTTTCTCATCTCTCGGGATGCTGCTATGCTCTACGTTCTAGAGAAAAGATAAAGATGCAGGGCAAAGTGGATGAATGGCAGATCGTGGGAATATGAAACATAAACATTGGCTTCTAAAACTGTCATTTTGTTTTTTCCCCCCCATTGTAGTTTAATCTGTTGGAATTATCTGGAAAAGGATCAGTATGAAATCATTTCATATCCAAATGAAAATGATTCAACTAAATACAAATGTGTACTTTGAATTCACGTAATGAGATTATATTTTGTCTAACGAAGAGAGTATTATGGGAATTCCATTCTCTTCATTTCAATATCCGTTTGATTTCTGGAAATGTCATGTCAGAGTTATGGAGGAGGGGGTGGGGATGGGGATTTGGAGAATAAAGGGATGATGTGTGGTAACTGTTCTAATGGGTTGAAAAGTAGAGAGAATGAATCCGAGTTATTCTATTTTAAATTGCCGTTGGCAGTCTGGGAGTACTATTATTCTTAGGGGTTCTGGTGAAAGTGGCCTCTTTTGTGAGGGTGTGAAAGTCATTCCGAACTTTTTTCTGAAGAAAGTTGAGGATAATGGGTGTTGGTAAGTGTAAATTGGGCCTTTGTGCCTGGCCTCTGGACCTTCTCATGGTATCGGAGGCTAGAGACTCGTGTAGAGCTGACGAAGTCTCGGACGAATGAAAGGAGGTTTCTATTGGTGGTACTGTTAGAGAGGGTTGAAGGTGAAGTCTAGCTAGTAGCTCCCCATCCATGTAACGAAATAAGCCTTTTTCTCTTCAAAATCTCTTCTTCCTTTTCGAAGAGGGAAAGTTGAGCCATGCGTTTTTCTAAAGCGAGGATTTTGCGGAGGATGAATAGAAGAAAAAGAGCATTAGAGGAAGTCGGCGCATTCCCTGTTTCCGAGGAGCAGATTCTCTTGAGTGTATAGTTCCCGGGAATCTAAAATCCATGAAATAAATACTTTCAGTATCATGTGGATATTTGACTCATTCACAACCCAACTGAACTCATTCTAATTCAGTACTACCTGTTTATTACAATTTAACAATCTATCGTTCTCATCAAAACTCAAGAATTATTTTTTCATCGTTTCTGGTGAAAGTTTGGAAGTGGCATTTAGAAACATCATTGTGTCTGTCTGTTTTTTTTTTTTTTTTTTTTTTTTTTTTTTTGTTNTGGTCAGGAGAAAGGTTGATGTTTGGGTGTTTGGACAATTTTAAAACTAGAGAGAATTTTTTTTCTTTATATAAGCTGTTGGGGAGAAAGAATGAGGGATTGAGATAGTGAAGCGTGAGTTGAGTCAGGGTCTGGATTACCAATAAGCTTTTGCATAAAATTAAAACCTGGAGAAAATGTTTCCACTACTTCTGAAAAGTAAAGTTGAATTTTTCGCTACACAACGTAGTCTAATTTGGTTTCCAAATTAAGTAAAGTTGACGAAATGAAAATAAGTAGAAGATTATAATGAAAAAAGGAAGAAAGTCGTGAGTCCTTGTAGTCTTTCGTCATGTTTGTCACATAAGACACGAAAGGGAAAGCCCATCTTATAAGGATTAAGCAGAGACTTTTTCTTCATTGCTTTTTCCAGTGGCTGCTCAACTTGTTTAACTTTGTTACTCTTGTGAATTGATATTTTTTTTTTTCTAAAAGAAAAGTTCCAGCTGGTAGGATAGAATGGTTCTGGTTTAGTGTTGGAAGAGAGATGTGATAAGCTAAGGCCCACTTACTTGTCTAGAAAGTTTCTTTGGGGAAATAGAGACTGTTCTTTCTCCATACGAATTGGAGGTATGTAATGTTGAAGCCTTTGGAGAGTTTGGGAAATGGACTTGTCGAAGTATTTCCTTATTTTATTTTTTTTCTCTTGACTTTAAGGAAGGCGATATTTAATCACTGCGGTTTTCTTGTTGAAAAAAAAAGAAAAAGTAAGGTTCCATATTTCGAAAGGAAAGGAATGATGAGTCTTTCGAACTAGCAAAAAAANAAAAAAAAGAAAAAGTAAGGTTCCATATTTCGAAAGGAAAGGAATGATGAGTCTTTCGAACTAGCAAAAAAAAAGTGTTAAGACTTGACTCGAAAAAGAAGTTAATGGGGAAAGTGAGTTTTTTCTCTCCTTTCACCACNAAAAAAAAAGTGTTAAGACTTGACTCGAAAAAGAAGTTAATGGGGAAAGTGAGTTTTTTCTCTCCTTTCACCACTTCTTCCTAATCTGGCTGACCGAAATTTTTCACTAAGCTAAAGAAAAAGAAAGAAAAGACTCAAAGACTGGTCTTTGACCTGTAAAAAAAAAATATATATATTTTTTTTTCTTCTTTTTCTTATATTGAAAACTTGTGGAGAAAGGAAAGGAAGTATTGAAAAAGTGAGGAGAATTGAATGTATCATTTTATAATGAAAAAAATTGGTCTAGATCCTATTTGGTAGAAAAGTAGTGGAACTATTCCAAGTGAAGATTTAACCATGAAGTATAGAAGATGACGGACGTTGGTAAAGTAGAATTCCATTTTCTCCACATCATGAAATATGCATGGGATGGAAACGAAAAAGATTCGTCATAGTCCAAGATGTAGAGAATAAAATGTGAATTCTAATTTATTTTGTCTCCGTTTCTTGTCATCGGACCATTTCCTTTGTTTTTTCTATACTTTTTTTTTTTTTTTTTTTTGGTGGAGAAAAGACAATTCTTCACTTCCGTCTCCCATTACCTTCAGTTGGAAAGAGAAAAACCGGAAAAAGAGTCCTCTACTTTCTCTACGGATTAAGAGTTCCCAAGGGGAGAAATGCCTTTTCCTTTATTTGAATTTTATTTTCTCTTTTTGTTTCACCACTTGCTTTATCACTTGCGATTATGATCTATACCATCCTTCAGAACTTCAGCCGCAAAACTTCCGTTAACTTTCCTCTTAGGCAAAAGGGAATTAAACTCTTGCTTTTTCAACAAACTTTCACTTTAGGAGAGAAATCGTGAATGAGGCTAATCGTAAAACCTGTTAGGATACTCAAAGAAAAAGCTTTAGTCTTAACATTAAATTTTTTTTTGTACTTATAAAAAATTTTTTATATCGAATTTTCATTCTTTTGTAATAATAATAGTAAAATATAAGATATAAATTATTTTTTGACTTTTTTAGAGAGGTTTATTAGACTAATCTGATTTGTTCATTGACTGTCTGTCTACTTTCCATCTCAAATTTAATTTCAATTAGTCACACTTTTTGGTAAAATAGATAGGTTTATTTTTGACAGTTTAGCGTGCATGCATGGAGTTAGCTTTAGTTCTTTCTAGTCTAGAGCACTTAATTTTTTTTTTTTTTTTTTTTTTTTTTTTATATTAACCTAAGAGGAAAACTGATTTTCTGAGAAAAGCATATTGCGGGGAACTCAAGTTTAGAAAATATTAATTTAATTTAATAAGGTGGGAAGGAAGTTTAGATGAGTTTTAGTTTGCTTTCCCTAATTGTCCTGAATGTTCTTGCTTGGGTGTAAATAAATAAACTCGAGCAGTTGTTCCCGATCTCTTGGAGTGTAGGAGAAAGTTTTTAGTGAAAATCAGGAAAGAGGTTCTAGATGAATCTCAGTAATTAGACCAAGGTTTTCTTAATGAAGAAAAGAGCTCATGGAAATTCCTCTAGAGCATCTAAAAATTAAAGTAAAGAGAAATTGTCAAAGATAAGTAGTGGATGTATTTTTGGCAATTTAAAATCCATTAGATGTGTATTTTTTATTTTTTTATTTTTATATTTTTATATTTATTTTTTTTTTGCTCCAGATTGATAGAATTTGCATGGATTCTCTTAAACCACTTTGACTCCCACTTCATTTAAAATTTCCAATCCGTAGTAAGAATATTTCCATAGAGAATCTCCGGTTTCTCTTTTCCTAGAGATAAAGCGGAGATTATGTTTGAGAATGAGTAAAGGTTAAGGTAGTTAGGACTAGAGTGGATGATGGGATGATGGAATTGAGTAGCTGGAAGTGCTTTGAGCTTCGAGGAAAACCTACCTGATGTCTAGAAAACTACTTCCGTACGAGATAGATACCTCCGGCACTGTGGTCTCTTGTGCATTCGTCAACTTTGCCCACAAAACCTAGAGTCGAGTAAAGTTTGAACCTTAGCTTCTCCTTAGCATTCCTTTCTTACTCTGAGAAAGGAAAAATACGATGTTACATTAGCTCAGAATATTATGCCACTCTTGGGAATGAGGTGTAAGTTTTTCTACCTTTACTCTACCTGCAATTTCTTTTTCTTTTGTATTCTTTAACATAAACTAAACTCCTTTTAACATTAGCCCAAGCTATTTCTATTATATGTTAGATGGAATTCAAATAAACTGATTTTTTTTTTTTTTTTTTTTTTATTATATAGAAAAAGATAATTCCACTTTTCTATTCCACTAGTTTACTTTTACTACCATTCTCTCTCTGCGTCATATTGCTATTCTTAGGAGAAAGTGAAGGTGTTGAGGAAGTTCTTTGATGTTTTTATGATTTTATTGATGCTGGGATAGTTCACATCTGGTGATGTTGATGTTGTTGAGTTGAGGGAGTTTTTTATTTGAGATTCTTGGGAGTTGATAAGGGAATGTGCCTGACTAACATATTGAAGAATAAATTTTTTTTTTTTTTTGAGGCAACTGGGAGTTTAGAGAAAGCTGGAGGACTGAGGTCACTTGAGAGAGAGAGAGAGAGAGAGAGAGAGANTGAGGCAACTGGGAGTTTAGAGAAAGCTGGAGGACTGAGGTCACTTGAGAGAGAGAGAGAGAGAGAGAGAGAGAAATATATAGATAGTTGAAGACTCTGGTCTGGTTTTCCAAACGTGTTNGAGAGAGAGAGAGAGAGAGAGAGAGAGAAATATATAGATAGTTGAAGACTCTGGTCTGGTTTTCCAAACGTGTTTTTATGATATTCTCCTTTCTCCGAGAGTGACAATCTTATCCAAGACAGACAGACACACATTGAATAGTTTTTGGTAGGTCTCCTTAGTGAGGTTCTTTACCTATAAATTGAATCTGAGAAGAGACCTTGGAAGAGAGAAGAAAGAAGGAGAAAGTGGGAGGACAAATGTGTATAACGTTAGAAAGTAGAGGGACTGTTTCTGTCATCTCTCGTCCTGAGATGAGTGGAGTGGTAGTAAGTCTCTTGCCCTCGATGAACTTTTTGAATTGAACTCTCGCGTCTCAACGGTTGAATTACAATGGAGGAAAGCTCTCGAGAGAGTCCAGGAGAACGGGTTTCAGTGTCGAATAATTTTGAACAGAACGAGGATGAGTCCTCATCAAGTTCGACGACAAGAACGAAGAAAGGGTGCCGACGTGAGCCGTCAGTTACATGTAATGGAAATCCTATTCAAGGACTAATTAGCAGTCTCACAGAGTCACGTAGTTCAAACGGGATGTCGGAAGAACCAGAAGAGTCATACTCTGGGGAAAGAGATTCTAAGGGTCCACAGAGACAAACTCAGAATGGATGGTCATGTAAACTGGAGAGTGTTCGAACAGGGATTGGGGGTAGTGGGGAGTTGGGTGAGAGTGATGGACAACTTCCAATTTCCCTCACTGGCTACCTGGGTTCATGGAAAAAGAATCGGAATCTCTCAGGAAACTTTTCCGTTAGTGGGGACACTATGGAAGGAATTGTTCAATGTCTCGTCTTCCTCAAAGCTTTCTCTGTATGTAACAAGAATGAACTACTCTGTTTTTTTTTATTATTAAAGTTTTTATTGTCACCAGGTAGCCATTATGTATGTATTTGTATGAATTTAACATTTTGTTGGATTTATATATTCCTATCCTAGAGTTGCAAGAATGGCTCGATGAATCCTAGTCAAGCATGAACTAATTCTCATTTGAAAATTAAAATTATATGCTCCAAATGACTAATTTTGTAATTTCCACAGAGAAAGTCATTTGACCCCATTACTCAAAATTGTCATACTATAATTTTAGTCGTTGTCTGTATGAGAGATCGAGTTGGAGCATAATTCTTCGAAGATTANCAAAATTGTCATACTATAATTTTAGTCGTTGTCTGTATGAGAGATCGAGTTGGAGCATAATTCTTCGAAGATTAGCTTTTGAATGAGGTATATCGAATATCATATCGTTGCTTAAAAATGACGAAAATTCAACTGGCGTACAAGATGCGCACGATTTGTTAGAAACCGTAAAACAGAAAATTTATTTTCGACCAATTTTATTTTTATTTATTTTTTTTTTTACTTACTATTCTGTTTTTGTGTGCCTTTGAGTAAGTGAAATACAAGAAACTAGACGGAGATANAGCTTTTGAATGAGGTATATCGAATATCATATCGTTGCTTAAAAATGACGAAAATTCAACTGGCGTACAAGATGTGCAAGATTTGTTAGAAACCGTAAAACAGAAAATTTATTTTCGACCAATTTTATTTTTATTTTTTGTTTTTTTTTTTACTTACTATTCTGTTTTTGTGTGCCTTTGAGTAAGTGAAATACAAGAAACTAGACGGAGATAAGTTTTAATAATTTATTTTTGTGTCAAAATCATCATTTTTTACAATGTTATTTGTGTCTGNAAGTTTTAATAATTTATTTTTGTGTCAAAATCATCATTTTTTACAATGTTATTTGTGTCTGTTACAAGATTGATAACCTGATCTTGATGGCATACTTGCGAATATTATGTTCATTGTTGTTTTATTGTATGTCAAAAAAACGGAAATTTAACGTAGATTACGGATCAGGGCTATTAGTGATAGTCAAGTTAAATTTGACAAAAATATTTCAGATTTTGTGCAAATTTTTATTTTTTGAAANAGGGCTATTAGTGATAGTCAAGTTAAATTTGACAAAAATATTTCAGATTTTGTGCAAATTTTTATTTTTTGAAATTCGTTTTAAATTAGATCGAAAAAATGACTAAATATATTGATNCAGGGCTATTAGTGATAGTCAAGTTAAATTTGACAAAAATATTTCAGATTTTGTGCAAATTTTTATTTTTTGAAAATTAGATCGAAAAAATGACTAAATATATTGATCACTTGGTTGTGACGCACTAGTGACAGTAATTTTCCTGACAGAATTCGCTAATCTTATTCTATCAAGCCAGAATGCAGCCAGCGCGGCCAAAGCCGCGTATACGTATAATATACAAGTTATACTTTTGTATAATTAAATTTAAATTTAGTGGTGTAAGGTGAGGTAATTAGAAAATATTGAAAAAAAATTCTTTGTAGTAAACCAAACAAAAAGATTTTTTTTTTTTGCATAAAATTTGAAATTTTTTTTCGAAATTTGATTTGGCTACCAACAATGATTGTCAAATTGATAATCTACACTAAATTTGCGATCGATTGATACATCACTTTTCCGAATTGGTTATTGGGTATTCTACAAATAAACGGAAAAAAAAACATTCATGAAATAATTTTAACGAGTTGACAAAACTAAAATTACTCACCTTAATAGATATAAACTAAAATTACAGTTCAATCACNTAATCTACACTAAATTTGCGATCGATTGATACATCACTTTTCCGAATTGGTTATTGGGTATTCTACAAATAAACGAAAAAAAAACATTCATGAAATAATTTTAACGAGTTGACAAAACTAAAATTACTCACCTTAATAGATATAAACTAAAATTACAGTTCAATCACCCTTGTACTGTTGATTAAGTAGAAAGCCGATCGAAAATAATTAATCCGACTTAAATACCAGTGTTCGGTTCATTTTATATTTTAAATTTCACGGTTCTGTTCGGTAATTAGTAATTACATTTTTTTGGAATTCTCTTGGTTCAGTTTTCTAACAAAACGTCTTCCGGTTAGATTTTCTAATAGTTTGGATGCCTTCCGGTTCGTTTCAAAAACCGGAAAAGACTGAACTGATTGCTTAACGCTGTTGAATACCAACAGAAGTAGAAGTAAACGAAGAGAATGATAAATTGAAACAGTGGTTAGTTATTCATTCGATTTTGCTTTCTGAGAATTAAGGTTTAGGCAACTGTATGGAAGGAATAGTTTAGCATGAGAAATTCTTTCTCTCATTCTACTACTCTAAACAGATTTTAGAGAATTTTGATTTCTCGCCCTCATGTCGCGCTCTATTGCGAGCTTCAACAACATGAGCGCAGGGAAAGTTTAAAATGGAAGGGGTACTAAAACATTTCTCAATCTGAACTTATTANAAGGAATAGTTTAGCATGAGAAATTCTTTCTCTCATTCTACTACTCTAAACAGATTTTAGAGAATTTTGATTTCACGCCCTCATGTCGCGCTCTATTGCGACCTTCAACAACATGAGCGCAGGGAAAGTTTAAAATGGAAGGGGTACTAAAACATTTCTCAATCTGAACTTATTANGCTTCAACAACATGAGCGCAGGGAAAGTTTAAAATGGAAGGGGTACTAAAACATTTCTCAATCTGAACTTATTATGGAACTACAGTGAAATCGAAGAAAATTGTTATCTAGAAACTCTGGGTACCCTGTACCGAAAAAAAAAATCTTTATAAAATAGCTCAATAATAATATAATCCTTTTTTAAGATGAATATTCACAAAGTAAAAAAAAAANAAAAATCTTTATAAAATAGCTCAATAATAATATAATCCTTTTTTAAGATGAATATTCACAAAGTAAAAAAAAAAGTTTGATAAAGTGCTTATTATTAAGTATAATTAATTAAGATAAGGGATATTTACTAGATAATTTNAAAAAAAAAAGTTTGATAAAGTGCTTATTATTAAGTATAATTAATTAAGATAAGGGATATTTACTAGATAATTTTTGCTAAAAATTATGGGAGATGATGGATTTTCGATAATTGTAAATTTGGAGCTATGTCGATGGTTCTTCTTTGTTTGAAATATACTTAGGAAGCCAAGTCCAAGAATGATAAGAGAACTAAAGAAAATGTAGACTTGAGCGAAGAGAATCATGATCCAAGCGAAGATTGTGAGACCTATTGTTTAGATAAAAATAAACGTGAGAATGAGATGAACTAATTTTGGATTGTGGTTAAGAGTAGAGAAAGTGAGATTTTCTCTTACATCGTTCAGTAGAAGGGTTAATTTTACTGGTGGTGTTTTGTATATAAAATCCACCATTTAGTTCTTGGTAGATTGTATAAATTCCAGAAACCAGGGAAGTGGATTGACAAGAGAAACAGAGCCAGATCCTAGTAAGTCAAACCATGTTTTCAATCTCGAAACCGAGAAAACATGAATTTTACTTACCAGTTGTTATTCCAAAGGTAAACGAAGGAGTTGAGAAGGATTTTGATGAGGAGCCAAATTGAAAAATATGTCGCTGCAAAACCTAGAAAATTCATTGCATCCTCGACTACGAGTCCTTGTCCATAAGTCAGTAGGATCTAGAACAGAGTATACATTTAAATGAGTTAATTAAAAAGAAAATTGAGTAGTATGGGGAAAAATATTAGAAAGAATTGGATATTTTTTTTTTTTACCTGAGAGAAAATGATGATAAGAGTTGCGGGTATTTGGGATGCTGCAAAAGTCCAAATGAGCCAATTTTTCTTGTCAAAGGAATTGTCTGTCTTCTGACGACGAGGACTCTTGACTTGGTCAAATTCTGTTTTTTGAAAAAATTCTAGCCAATTTCCTAAATTGGAGTAGAGCATTTTTTGAAGAATGAGAGAGAAGTAGAGAGTTAGGACGTGTTTGAAATTGAAGTGATTTCTCTGATGACTGTCCCGTTGAGCTGGATGCTGGAGGGAGATAATTTAGAAATAATGGTTGAAGTCTATGTAGGTTTGTAGTGGAGTGATTCGAACGATTTCTTAAAGAATCTTTAGCTAAGTCTTTATAGTGCTGAATGTGGTGACTGGGTGAGTGATATGATTGATCTAATAGTTGAGGAAGTAAAGAGTTGGACTAATAATTTAAAGTGAGTGAATCGGAAAGTAAATTCTTTGACCAAGTGATAATATGGTTTATAATTAAACTTGTCAACTCAGCAGATTGAGACTTATCATAAACACCACGTCTTGGTTTCTTTGATTTATGGATCCTCTTCTAGAGAGTTTTTATTCTTTTGTTTTATGACTAATCGGAGACTGCACTCTTATCTCAGGATCATTTATTTTAATGACTTTATTTACACTTCTTGGAACTGGAACCTCTTTGTTCCATGGACCAGAAGAAATGCTAATAAACTCCGAAAGTCAAAACAAATGATCAACAACTATAGTAAATGAGCTTGGCTTTTCTATTTAATTTTTTTTTAAACCATTACAGTACGACTACAAATCTCAAAGGATATGGGAAGAGACTTTTAGCCTAATATCTTTTGTTGTGGAAAGCAGTGCCCTTGTAATTAATTAATGATCAAACAACATTTTGACTGGATTTTTTTTTCTGGGAAAATATTAGAAGTTTCAGAAAGATTATCTAAAAGTAGTGGAACAAAATATCAAGGCTTTATGATCACTAGAACAATAGTTTTTTTTTTTTTTTTTTTGAAAATTGAATTTTTTTTGGATATCGAAAAATTTTAATTTTCAAAAAATCATAATTTTAACTTCTGATACATTGATAGTAGAGACTTTATTTTTTCAAATTTATATCCTAATTTTAGTTTCTAATGGTCTTTTTCAAACTGTGTAGTGTTGTCCAAGACAAAATTAAAACTAACAACTTTCATTTGAAAAAAAAAAATTAATTACCTGCGTTCTTTAGCAAAAGGACATGGACCAATAGTCCTTTCTCTATGAAACATAATTAATTGTCGGACTGTATAAAACTAGGAACTAAATTCCAATTTACATCTTTTGTTTCACTGACCTACTTCTCATGACTTTTACTAAACTGGAAGTAATTGTTTATGAATTATGTTAATATTTTCTAAATAGAATATTATTGTATTAATAAAAATATAATAAATTCTAGAGATTTAATAATTAAAAGGTGTATTTTATAAAATAAAAAAATAGTATTTCTAAACAATGTGAAAGGTGTAGAATTAGAAAGTGAGATAAGAGAAAGGGAGTTGGAAGAGTTTCTCTCGGCGTGGGGTTGAGGAGAGAAAGAGTTTATATTTCTTTTATTTTTTTTTTGTAATGAAGGCTCTCTGAATGAGAGTTGTGTGAGAGAAAAAGGTTCAAAGAAAAGTGTTAAAGTTGGTAGGATTTAAAGTTAAAAAACNTTTATAAAATAAAAAAATAGTATTTCTAAACAATGTGAAAGGTGTAGAATTAGAAAGTGAGATAAGAGAAAGGGCGTTGGAAGAGTTTCTCTCGGCGTGGGGTTGAGGAGAGAAAGAGTTTATATTTCTTTTATTTTTTTTTTGTAATGAAGGCTCTCTGAATGAGAGTTGTGTGAGAGAAAAAGGTTCAAAGAAAAGTGTTAAAGTTGGTAGGATTTAAAGTTAAAAAACTCATTCCGATTTCCTTTCCGTCTGTCTCTGATGACAGGGGTTCTTTGGTAGTGATAAAAAAAATTAAAGTCAGTTATGTGAGTGGTAGAAAGTAAGGAAAGAAAGTTTAATGATGAATGGGAGTTGGATGAGAAGTAGGGTTCTTTCAAGGGATTTCGGTCTAGTTGGTTACTTTTTCTAAATACTTTAGTTTAGGTTGAAACTAATTGTGAGACAGTTATTATGAAACATGGGAAAGTAGAGTTTGGTAGTTTTCCACAAGGTTTTGGGTCGATCTAACTAATGAATCTACTCTTTTATCAATTCCTTTCCACCATTGGAGAGAAAGTGTCGAATTTCCTTTCTAACTTTAAAAAAAAAGAGAAAGAAAGAAGGGAAAATGGGGAGAGAGAGAAAGGATTCTATTCCCTACTTCATTGTTATTCCTCATTTGATTTTATGTGGTTCTTGAAGAAGTAATTTGGTTGGATTTACGCAATGTTTCCTAATTTCTAACTTGTTTCTAACTTTTGGAGAGCTAAATTTTGAAAAGAAATTGAAAAGAAAGTCTTTTTATTGATTTCTATCTTACAATTGGAAAGATTTTTTTTTTTTTTTTTTTTTGAGGGTAATTTCAAATTCATCTGTAACATTTTGAGAGTAATTTGGGTTAGGGAAGTTGTAGAGAAGATTCCTTATTGAAGAATAAAATGGTGGGATGATAGATATACAGAATGTTCAAATTTTTTCGTTCTTTATGAACTTGTAAAGTGAAAATAGATAATACTTTTTGTTTAGGATACTTTTATTTTATAAGTTAGGAGGCGCCTTAAAAAGTCTGAGAATTGTGTAAGAAAAGACTGAAAGACTTTCCAAAAACCTTTCTTTTACTAAGGGTTCCTTATTCTTTCTTCTTTTTTTTATTTTATTTTTTTTTACCAAATTACTTATTCATTCTTCTCTTTAGATCTTGATGAGAATTTTTTTTTTTTGTCTTTCCTGTCTATTTTTCTTTTTACTTTCTTTTCTTGTTGTACTTTGCTGAGTGATTGAGTAGTTGGAGTATTTCACTTTCTCATGCTCTTGACATAAACGGAATAAAATAAAAGAAGGAATCTTGAGTGAGTTGGTAGCTCACATTACTCTTGTTCTCAATTCTTTTCTAGTTTTTCAAGTCTCATATTGGTCATCTTTTGTAGTAGAGTTTGACTTGTTAGGAGAGATCAAGGAACCAAAAGATGACATATGACTACTGATTTATTTTCTTTTTATTATGAGGTTTTTTTTATTATTAGATTAAGATACCATATTTCATCTATTTTTTTTTAAGTTATAGGTTTGGTTTATTTGAGACTTAAAATAAATAATGAATTGGGATTGGGATATGTATATTCAAACACGTTTTCATCTTCTGGTGAACTTTAGTTGTAAATAAAAGAAGTAGATTTTGTCCAATGAGTTATAAAAGTGTCAGGAAATAACTTGAGTTACATAAAAAAAAATAAATTTTTTTTATGTAGTCACTATACTTGAGAAGATTTAGTAATATTACGATGAGGTTGTGTAAGTCTGTTACTAGCGGCTCTATTACTGTATGTTTTTATTAGAAATCAGAATTGACGAGACGCCTGGACAAAATGTAATTTTATCAAAAGTTTTTTTATTGTCACATTTGTTGGAAATTTATATGGTGGTAACAAGATAGTGATGGGAAGATCAAGCTGTATTGAAGAACTTGATTATTTAGGGTCAAGTGAAAGTACTAGGGTTAGAAATATCATTCTTCACTTTCAATAACCAACAACATTAATTTACAATGAGGTTTAAACTGTCAGAATTATTTTCGTTTTACTATTGTAGAAATATTTTATTTTTTTTGTCGAGTGTATTCTCTGATTCTTGGTTTAAAAATTGGAGGTCACCAGTAGGGAATTAAAATTGGTGAAATAAATTATAAGTTCTTTGGATCGGAAGTTTGAGTATAAGAACCTTAAAAGTTAGTATTTTGGGGTCATGTAACATCTGGTGGAGTCGTATGTGTTAAAATAAATGGTCATAGTTTTTCCATGAAATATGAGCATGAAAATTGGATCCCTTTCTGACATTTACTTTCTCTTTCCTTCCTTATTGGTATGGAGAAAATTCTAACCATAAAGAGAACAACCGTATGGCGTTTGCCCTCTCTTTCTTTAATAATAACTACCAACCCTAACCCTCTCTCTTCTCTTCTCTCCCTGATGGCAAAGAAGAAAAAGAAAAAAAAAACTCATGACAAAAGCAATTTTTTTTTTGTGTGCGAATCCTAAATTTTGAGTAGCTACTGTACGTTTCCTACATTATAAACCTAAAATTTATAAATCCCGCATAAAATTATTGTAAATAAAGCAAAGTAAGCATATATGTAGGTAAGGTTGGTTGGTTGGTTTCAATAGTTGTGATTCTACAATTTCTAACCTAGAGTATTATAATTCTTACGTTTAGTTTTAGAGTTTAGAGTTTAGAGAAAGTTGAATGTGGGAGTTGAGATATTGATAAGCATAAGATTGTGGAGGAGAGCGGAAGTGAAAGAGAGTAATGATTGTTACTCCTACTTCAATTGTCTTCCTTGGTCTTTGATATTTTATGTAATGCGATCTGGATCCACTTACTCTCATCCCCATCTGTTCCCGCCAGAGGAGGATCTGTTTGTCTTTGGCCCATATGGAAAGGAAGGGAAAGTAAACAGGAGATCCCATTGTGGACAAGTTTAGAAGAGGTTCTGGGATGTTGTAAATAAAGCATAATGGGACAAGTGGTTTCACACGCTTAGAGACAATGGTTGAATCAATTCTGAACCATGCCTCTTTTTTGAGTTTCTCTAAAGTGATCTCTTCTGAGAATGAGTCGTCAAAGTAAAAGGACTTTGGATCCCTCCCTCCTCTTGAGAATATCTTGAAGGGAACTTTATAACTAGGATTCTCTCTTCCTTTCCTTCAAGCCACCTGAATTAATTCTACTTGGATTCTGTTGGGCAAGCTCAGGAGTGTTCTATTGACAGATGAACATCTCTGTATTTCCACTACTAACTAATTCCTTTATCATTCTACATTTTATTCCTTTTCTTTACATTATTCTACAAACTCTTTTTCTTGCCAAATTTTTTTTTTTTTTTTTTTTTTTTTTGCTGAATAAGACTTAGGAACGTACAAATGGTGATCTTTGTCGATTAGCTAATTTTCACATGCTAAATTACCTTCTGTTAGATTATTTCTATGCGTCTCCAGTCTTACGACTCTAGTTTGGCATAGGATATAATTTTCGTTTGCCAAAGTTCGTCGTCTCTTTTCTTAATTATCTTTTTCATTTTATTTGAGTTGAATTGCGTGGGTGTAAAAGTAACTAGTTTGACTTGTTGTTCTCTATCCAAAAGTAATGATTTGAAATTGTATTTATAGAAGTAAAGAGTAAAGATTATTTACTCAGAGATTGAATTGAATGAAGAAGTAATAGGTTACTGAGAGTAGTCTTCTTAACTCATTTATTCTAAACTAGTAGTTTTGAGAAAAAGAGTTTGAGAGGAGAAAGTAGAGAAAATGATTTACTTGAAAGTGAATAAGAGAAGAAAGTCTTCAGGGATGTTGTTATTACCTGCTGAAACCTTTTTTTTTTTTTTTTTTCTGAAGAGAATTGAAGGGAATTAATACACTTTTTTCAAGAGAAAGTTTTTCTCTTCAAGAGTAGAATCAGTAAATATGCTCTCTCGTATGTTATGGATTTTTGTAGTAAAAAAAAAAAAATAAGAAACATATTTCGATTCCACTTTAGATCAAGTGGAATGGATGGTGATTTACTCTATTGTTTTCATTCCCTACATCTCCATAGGAGAATGTTTTTACATAATCTAAACAAAAATTTACTGTAAGAGAAAGTATTTTTGGAACTATTTTCAAATTTTTTGTATATTTTTTTTTATTACGAGTATTTGAACATGGTTCGTTGTTTTCTGATCATCTGTAGTATATCTGTTTGATTCGCTGGAAAAAACTACCCGTCTATTCCTGAAATCGAATCTATTCTGAAGGGCAGTGTGTGAAATGATTGCTGAACTGTTGGGACAATGAGTAGTGCGGACTTAAATAATTGAATTTATTGAGAGGATAAGCTTTCTTACTAATTAACCTGCAGGGAGGTGTCGTCCACTCAATATCTAGTCCACTACTAGTTCTAACAAGAATAATAGAAAATTGAACTAGTAAAGAGTTAATTTCCACCTAAATTTTAAACAAAGGCCTGGACAGGAATGTGGGAGGAGTCAAGTAAACGTTATAGATTCTTTTCAGAATCTAAAGTTAACCAACTGGAATTCCTTCAGACTAGGAAAAGATAATTTTTAGTATTAAGATTTAACAATATCATCTTATCTGACTAGAATTGCGCTGATTCATTGATTGGGAAGAACTAAAGTTAAAGTTGAGGTTGTGATTCGTGAATCATGAGTGAGAGATGAAAGAATGAAAATAATGAAATAATGAAAAGTAGTGTGTAGTGTCTGTAAGATTGAGTGTAATATGAAAATATTATTTCATGTAATAAAGTCTGATGAGTGTTTTGTAAGGGCGGACGTTGTTCATTGGAGTATTAGGAAGGTAGGAAGGGTGCCTGATTAACTTTGTTATTCAAAGGCATAAGGTGGAAAGAAGTATATAAATGTTTGACTTAAGGATTTAGCCCAGAGGGAAACGTCCCTTCCGTTCGACTTTAAGAAGAAAGAATCGAGTTACCTTTGTCTCTCTTCTTCCGCCTGACATTAACAAAAGAAAGTAGAACTGTTTTCCTGTGAAATGTTGATTGTGTGAGTCTTTTGGTTAGGAGATGAGATGTAAGGTTTCCAATTGGATTGACAAAGATGAAGGGTTAGGTACTAAAGCATAGTAAGAGAAAGCCTCTCCTTTCTTTTCAAATTTAACATTTACTCAATTCAAATTCCTGCTTCAACACCAAGAGGATTTTCTGTTTAACTTTAGACTCCTTTTTCCCTTTAGAGAGATCAGAGAAAACGGAAACCTTACATTGGATTTTGAAAGAGGTTTGTTGGAGAAAGTGGTGGGGAATGGAAGAGTGGAAAAGGATTACGAATGAGTAGTAAAGTTAGTAGATAATATAAAGTTGATGGTGATGGATGAGTGAAATTTTTTTTTTTTTTTTTTTTGGTTAAAAAAAAAGAAAATTGTTGTAGAGAAATTCTATGAGTGTAAATGGAAGAGTTTTAGAAATTATTCATTAGGGAGAGATTTTGAGAAGGATGATGATGGGAATGAGTAAATTAACTTCTCTACCTGGGTAAGGTTACATGAAGAGAAAACATGATTTTGAGGAATGAGAAGTGAAAATGTGGTTGAGTTTTTAAGGAGATGTGAAATTTGTAGAATAGTCTGATGGCTTGTGGTGATGTAATCATGAAATTCGTCCACGGTCTCTTGATTTGATGTGATAGCTAGAAGGGATTGAATGAGGAGAGGAAATTGGCGGAAGGTGATTTGATAACATGAAGGAAAGAGAGAGACAGCTCCGATTGAGTTGTAGGATTTAGATGACTAGGATCAGTAGGGACTTATATAAGTAGGGAAACTTTTTATGATGTCCTCCGGAATAATCTCTTAAAGTTCGACAGCTTCCGCTAGGAAACTACTATTACCCTTCCAACTTTTTTTTTTTTTTTTTTTTTACCCATATCCTATTGTTTTTTTTTTTGTTTTTTTTTGGGTTTTTTTTTTCTTTCTACAGAGTTTCTAGAGAGTTCATAACCTTTTTAGTCTCTTTTAAATCCTGGACATCTCTCTATTGGTAATTTGGATGGATCAGTCAGTAATTGAATTAAAGAAAAGAGTGCATATGTCAAATTCATTTATTTCTTGAATTCTTGACTTTCCCTTTCTTCTGGGTTCGAAGGATGAAAATTCAACAGTTCACTGTCAAGAGCTCTTAGTAGGATTTTCTCTCTCAGTTCAGCCGCCTGTCACTCTGTTTTTTATTAATCGTTTATATTCGAGAGCAAGAGCTTAAGTATGGGTGACAGAGTCAATGGATTTTCGGCTTGATCATACATCTCTCTCCTACTACTACTATTTTCTTTTTTTTATTCTTTTTTTTTCTTTTTTTCTTGTGTCTATTCAAAATTTAATTTCGGGTTTGGTTTTTTTTTTACTATTCATTTCAGTTGGTTGGTGGAGAATTTGACATGGAACTAAATTTTGTCATTCAAGATGCTCAAAATATACGACACATGTTGGAAATGTTGGACCATTGTCCTCCTCATTTACAAGTAAGTATCTACAACTTTTCTATATATTTTACTAATTTATTATTATGGATATTGATATTATGCACATGCGTCAGGGCTTAAGTGAAGGAAAGTAACATGCAGGAGTTTGTAAATTGATCATTTGAAATAATCATTGGTAATCTAAACTTTTTTTTTTTTTTTTTTCTTTTCTTTTCTTTTCTTTATGATCATTCTTAGTTTTAGATGGATAGGAGAAAGTTATCCTTTATTCTGCTACTCTTAAGCCGTCAATTAAAGTTTTATTGAAAGGAAGTAGTAGATGGATTTAAGGAATAAAAAGAAAACCTATGTGTTTGTATTGAATTTGAAAAGTATTCTTTTTTTTTTAAAATACAGATGAATGATGAAAGTTTTTAATGAAAGTTTGTGGAGATTATGGTTTCTTTGAATTTAAATTCTTCTCAAAGGGAATCATTAAGCCTTTCTTTTTTTTTTTTTTTTTTTTTTATAAAGAAGAGTTATTTGAGGAAAGTTGTTGAGGAGCTTTATTAATTTTAAAACTTTATTATAAGGAAACTTTTTCCAATAGGTTTTTGATTCTTTTTTTTTGGAATTGTGTCTAATTTGACATTATTAACATTTGTCAGGGATGCATGATTTCTCAACTCACTAACTACATTGATCTACTGTAGTAATAAAGAATTTTTTTAACTGGCTATTACCCTAAGAAGCGAATTGTGAATTGTAAATAAGTATAATTGGTTTTATCGTATATAATTGGTTTTATCCTATTTCCCATGGAAAGTTTATTTTTTTATTTTATTTTTTTATTTTATTTTTTTCTTGACTTCTACTGACCAATGACTTTGAATTAGTAAACTTTTTTTTTTTTCTTTTTTTTTTTTTTTCAAAGTAAAATGTAGTATGTTGTAATGTTTTTCAACTATTGGCGAATAATTTTTTTGTAAAACATTTTCTTTTGATTACTTTTTGGCATTGGCTAAACAAGTTCACTCTGGGATTTGATTTTTAGAAGAAAAAAAATTCTTTTTTCTTGCTTATGACATCAAAAGTTTAGATTAAGAAATAATTTTACTTTCTCCAATTTCCAAAATTTGTTGTTTGTACCTTTATTTATTGGTGTCTGACTGAAGGTCTTACTCGTGTGTTTTTAATGTTTCAAAATTTTGAATATTACTGCTGGATTAAGTTGAGTTATTAATAATTTTTATTTTATTTTTTCAAATATTGGAGACTGGACACTTTCCTGCGCTACGTTTTTAATGTTTTATGAGTGATAAAATGAAGTAAAAGTTATATAACAATAGAATTTATTAAATTAAAATTTTTTTGATATGTTCATTGGACCAGGTAGTTTAAAGAAATTTTAAATTAGTAAGTGATGGAATTGTGTCGTCTGATCTAGGAAATTGTAATCAAGCAATTTTCATATAAAATTCTTTGTTTGAATTCAGTCAATGTTGAGACAATTGTGTAGGATGGAGAAAGCTATAATTTTCTACTCTTTTCGAGTGGGAAAGTTATTGGTTGAAAGGGAATGATTAAAACTAGGAAGGCTTATGAATGAGTGGAATAAATTGAGTTCGCATTGTGAGTTCTAATTTACCAAAATATTAATTAATAAGTAGAACATAGAACGAAAGGAGAAATTTAATTTAGGAACCAGCAGTTAACCACATGGGATTGAATCGAATTGGATCTTCTTTTCCAGTGAGAAAGTTAAATTTTGAAAAGTGCTTTCTATGTAGAAGAGCTTGTAAAAAAAATCTAGATGAAATAGGTTAAATTTTTTTTTATAGACTATATAGTTTTGAGAGTGGGGAGGGGAAGTGACATACGTTGTTTGAGAATATGAGGCGTTTCTTTGATGTTGTTTAGGAGATTACTCGATGATAGGAGAAAGTTAAGATTGTGAGGCTCAAATAAACTTTGTTGACAGGAGTGGAGAAGTTTTTGTTTCTTCCTAATGGCATTTTGGTGTCTTCTCAACAAGTGAATTAGTTTTCTTACTGAAGAGGTCCGAAGATTTACTCTTATGATGAGTCTATTGAAGAGCAACGAGGCTAAATGAAATTACGAGAGTGGAAAAGATATAAGAGAAAAGGGGTCAAGTTATGAGTAGTTTCATTGGAGTGAAAGAAGAGAAATTGGTTTGGAGATCTATTACTTTATTATTATGTTATTTATCTACAGGTTTAGCCAAACTCTTTTATTTAGGTATATGAGTCTCACTTTCTCCAAAAAGAGATAGAAGAAGTTAATAATTAATAATTGAGAGCGCATATTTGAAATATAATTTCTCTGGGATTTTTTTTTTTTTGAATAATTTACATAAAAAGTCTTCGAAATGGAATGAAATTAGCACAGTAGAGCAATGAAATAGATAGAAATAATTTATGAAAATTTTATTGTTGTAGAATTTCTTGAAATGTAGAAAATTTTGGAGAGTAAAATTTTCTTGGTGAAATCTTGAGTTTTTAAATACTGTAGAAATCCTGTCTATAAAGATTCTTGAGGAATTTGTTCTCTCTTATTAGGCATAGGANAATGAAATAGATAGAAATAATTTATGAAAATTTTATTGTTGTAGAATTTCTTGAAATGTAGAAAATTTTGGAGAGAGTAAAATTTTCTTGGTGAAATCTTGAGTTATTAAATGCTGTAGAAATCCTGTCTATAAAGATTCTTGAGGAATTTGTTCTCTCTTATTAGGCATAGGACAGACATAGACTGTTCTATTGAACTGATTTTGGAGAGTCGATTAGACACAAATTCTGTCTAAGAGAAACCGCTGGAGAAAATTTGGCAAACTCTGTTCATAAAATTTTATTGTGTGTCAACCTTTTAGAATCAATTCTAAAGAAACTGTTAATGATTATTTATGTGGAACAAATTATACAAATTCAGAAACGTTCTCCGTATGTGGAATTAAATTGGTTTGTTACTTTCTTCATTCATTATTTGGAGAAACAACAAATCTAACTAATTAATAAGGAAAGGATTATATTCACTAATAAAAAGTGAATTTTAAGAGCTTATGCAGGTGTTTCAAAATGTGTAAATAAGCTGTAAAATAATAAGAATAAGAATATACTCTTAAAAAAATTAAATATATTCAAAGGACAAGAGACGTGCAATTTTTTTTTTACAAAAATTGATAATTTTGACAAAACATTTTGGAAAATTTTCATTAAATCGATGAATCGATCAACAAAGGCAAATGAATCGAATTCAGCATTAAAACGAAGAATAGATAAGTTTTAATAATTTTTTTTTAATGAGATTTCAGATATCAGTTATTTTGGTTTCTAACAATCTAAAAATTCGTATTTAAATGCAAAAATCGGATTTTCTTTTTGTCCAACATCTCAGCAGAACTTACATTGTAGCAGCAGGTTCTAGCATTCTTACTTCTCAACCCGCATAGTTACATTAATTAACTTTTTTATTTCAATGTGTAATGCGAAGCAATGATGAATGTTAACAAGCAAGATTTGTAAGGAAAAAAAAAACTTTTCAGAAAAAAATATTAAAATAAATGCATATTTTATGTTGAACATATAAAATTCCAATGATTTCTGACTTTGTGGTCTTTCAACGTGAGAAATAAGCGTAAAAGGGTAAGAAAATATAAAAATGGAAGAAAAGGCGAATCAGAAATCCACTAAAAGATTCTGATCGATTGATGTATCACTTTATCAAATCAACGGGTGGCGAATTCAAAATCCATTCCGGTTCAATAAACAAATTTATTTTTATTGAGAAGTAACAACTGGCGCTTTACTTAAGGAAATAAATGGAAGGTAGTGTGGCGTAGATGTTAAGGTAAGAGGTGTCTATTGAGTGGATTTGGGTTCGAACCTAGTAAGGTGCGTAAGTTTTTTGAGATAAAAAGTGATTTTCAACTTAAATATCGCTTTAGGTTATGAAGTGGGTGTTATTCAATAAATTTAAATAAACGTCTATACATATCGACTTTACCATATGGTAAAGTGAAAATTTTAATTTCGATATTTTAAAATTGAAATAAAATTAGCAGAATACGGAAACTAGCAGGTGGATAAATAGTAAACCATAATTTTTAGATGATGTTGGAAACACCTTAAGGGAAATTTGTGAAGAAATTATCAAATCTCTTCATTCTATCTAAAATTCCTTGAATTTGTAGGAAAATCCTATTCGAAATAAGAAACGAAGCCTAAAGGGAAAACTTTCTCCTGCCGATATAATCTCTTCCACGATTCAAGAAATAAATCAATTTCTGTAGCAAAAATCAACATCAAATACAAATTTCGGTATATATAGAAGTTGTTAGTCAAATCTTCACATTTCAAATTTACAAAAAAAATTTTTCATGAAATCACATGTGAATCCATGTCACAAATTGAAAAGATTCTAAGAAAGAGTAAGTTTTGCATTTGGATAATAAGGAGTAAAATATGAGGAAGATTTATTGAAATAAATTATGTTCGGTCTGTACAGATGATATTTCCATGATATTTTCTCATTTTGGATCATAATGCGAGACTTATTATTATTACCTAATGATGAAGGTTTACTTTCTCAGTCCAAATTCTCCAATTTGTGACATGACTTAACAGATGGTTTCATAAAAGTTTTTTCTAAACCTTCAAGTATCTACAATGGATAAAAATTCTTCTGATATATTTTATACATACTGGATATTGTATTTTATTATTGACTTTTACTAAAGAAATATGCCTAAGGGAGATTCTAGAATTAATTTAAAACCATAATTTTACTTTTCTTCACCTGTTTTAGTTTATTTTATTTTACGATTTTATTTTTAATTTAAAATAATTTTCATTTTATCATTATCAAATTTATCATAAATTTATTAAATATACTCATTCAGTAGATAACCCTCTTGCACAGTATTTAAGCTTAAAAATCTCTTTTAAGTATCTTAAAATTCAAAAAATAGTAAAACTTTAGATGACATTTTCCGAATCACTTTTATGTTAGTTTATATAAAAACCCACTGACTCCAAGATTGTGAACAAAATATATAAATTCAAATTGTATAGTATAAACATAAAGTTGGGTGGTATAAAACATAAGAATCTCAATTGGAACCAGAATATATTTGGTGAATTTTTATCTCATGTTCTCTTGTTTGTAGTATACTTTGTGTTGTTGACTAGGTATTTTTTATTTTTGGATAAAAGAGGTAAAAAGTGGGGGTAAATGTTTTGACTTTGCCTGTTGTTCTGATCCAGAGACCTTGTCTAGAGTATCTTGAGTTGAGAGACAATGTGGATTAATTCCTGATGTTGAGTATAAAAGCTGGAGTGGAGTTAAGAATTCCATGAAGGGATTGTCTTGTCAGGTGCATACTAATGAGAAGTGAGCTTCCTTGATTCCATGTTTGTGGTAAGGTATTATGTGTTACATATAGAAAAGATGGATTAGTTTTTTCCGCTCATCCATCCATTCTTGGATTGAGATGGATTGGAGAATGGTGATAGAGAACGTGGAACGAAAAAGGCTTAGGGATTTTTTTTTATATATATAAAAATAAGAATTCTATTTTTTTTTTTTTTTTTTGCATAGTAAGGTAAATGTAAACAGATCCGGTTTTCTCTTCTATAAATTCTTGTTAAGAATCTTGTCTCATGGAATTCTATGGTGACATATCGACAAGAAGGATCTTTCTTCACACTAATGTCATATGGGTAGTAGAGAGTCGTACGACGACGGAACCAGATGCTGTCAATCCGTCAATGTCTAGTTCTAGTTTTCTATGGCTTACGCTCATATTCAAATTATCACAACAACATCGGATTAAATTTATATTTACTCTTTTCAATAATACTTTCTCTAGAGTTTTTTTTTTTTTTTCATTTCTTTGGTCCATAAAGTTTGTCTAGATGTTCTAGACAGGACAGGAGTGGATTTAAGTTTTGGATCAATATATCTTTAAAAGTAGTAAAGAGAAGAGGTTTTTTTTTNAGACAGGACAGGAGTGGATTTAAGTTTTGGATCAATATATCTTTAAAAGTAGTAAAGAGAAGAGGTTTTTTTTTTCTTCTTCTCCTTCTTTAGAATAATGGAGTTTCAGAATAATTCTGTTTCTTGTAAGGATTTTGTTCTCCAATTAAAGAGTCTGAATGAGAGGAAGAGATCTAAACCAAAATGGATTTTTTGTAAAAAAGGAAATGAAGGTGNAGACAGGACAGGAGTGGATTTAAGTTTTGGATCAATATATCTTTAAAAGTAGTAAAGAGAAGAGGTTTTTTTTTCTTCTTCTCCTTCTTTAGAATAATGGAGTTTCAGAATAATTCTGTTTCTTGTAAGGATTTTGTTCTTNAGGTTTTTTTTTCTTCTTCTCCTTCTTTAGAATAATGGAGTTTCAGAATAATTCTGTTTCTTGTAAGGATTTTGTTCTTCAATTAAAGAGTCTGAATGAGAGGAAGAGATCTAAACCAAAATGGATTTTTTGTAAAAAAGGAAATGAAGGTGGTGGATAGAAGTGATAAGAAAACTATTATGAGAGAACATGGAGAATCACAAATTGAACGAAGGGAGTTAGTTGTTGGAATAGGAGAAACGTGTAAGGAGTACTTTTTTCCTATTTCTTCTTTCTCCATAGCGTTAGAGAAAGAAAGAAAGAAAGAAAATTTGCATGGAAATTGAGAAGGATCCCCTACGTGGGACTCTCTTTAGGAGAAACGAAAATATATTCCGATTCTTTTTTATTCCTCATAAGACCTTCTCTGATGACTTTTTTTTTTTTTTTTTTTTTTTTTTTTTTTTTTTTTTGCAAGGTTGTAAAATTAATCATTCTTCTGGAGTCTATCTCAAAATATTTCATATTTCATATTTTATTAAACATTGCAGAAAAGTACTCTAGTTTTATGACTGAAGATCCCAATAGGAATATTTAGGACGCGGGGTTTTTTTTTTTTTTTTTTTTAGTTTTTTAGTTTTACTATCCTAGATGTTTTCCGGTAAAAAGTGAAATTGTGTTATGTCGTCTGTCCTATGGTGTGGCTAGAGTTACTTGAAAGTCATAAAGTTGAACTTTTCCCTTTTGATCTTTCTGTGATGTTTGTAGCTTTGGAAGTATTTTAATAGTTTGAAATGAACTTTGTCTCATGAGAGAGTGAAAGTTGATTAGGAACCAAGGAAGCGGAAGTGAAAGTCCAACTATAGATGGTTGAGATTTTAAATTGAAAATAATAATGCTGTTAGTATAGAATTTTGGTTATAGAGAAAATTTTTTTTTTTTTTTTTTTTTTCTCTCGTCAACATTTGAGATGGAATTTAAAATGTAAATCAAGGACTAAACAATTTTCTCAAGAAGTTGTAACTTGCNGATTTTAAATTGAAAATAATAATGCTGTTAGTATAGAATTTTGGTTATAGAGAAATTTTTTTTTTTTTTTTTTTTCTCTCGTCAACATTTGAGATGGAATTTAAAATGTAAATCAAGGACTAAACAATTTTCTCAAGAAGTTGTAACTTGCAAGTAAAGCCTTTCGTTTTATTCTGAAGACGTTAGCGACTGGATTATTAGAAAAGCACACTGGGTTTTTTTTTTTTGGGTGAATTTGAACTAGGATTTCTAATCTCCTCTCATCTTCTTTTGGAGTCTCTCACCCGGTCGGAGCCAAAGTCGCGTAAATGTTTGGAATACAAAAAAAAAATAAAAAGTGAAAGAAATCAGTTGGTGATTTCTTTTTGGAAGTCGTCAATTAGATAGGAAGACCTTAGGAGCAGAAGTGCGTCTTACTACGTTTTTTTTTGTCTTTGGAAACTCGAACTCTAAAAGTAAAACTAAAACCTTCTAACGGCTTCGTCTATAACTCTGTCTGACTTCACTGACTCGAAAGAGTTTGTTTTTGAGTGTCATCATTTTGATCTTTTTTTTTTTTTGTTGATTTTGAGAGAGAAAGGGATGGAATTGGATAGGATTGATATTGATGTTGGAAGAAGAGGCTCTGTTTCATCTTTTTTTTATTTTTATTTGAATTGGGTCAAATCCCAAGTGAAAGCATTTAAAGTCGGGGTATATCGTATTCTGTAATAGTTGGTGGTGAATGATGGTTTTGATTCTTTTTAGACTAGTGAATTGATTGAAGTTGAAAATTGGTTTGAGGGTGAAAGGAAGAGGAAGTGGGTAAAGTGAAAGGAATAGCGGATATTAGTAATGATAGTCTCAGTCAGCCCTGGAGGTGGAGAAAGAGAAAAATAGTCAAACTGAGTTGTTGAATTGGAATAGGAAAGGATGGAAAAAAAGGGCCTTTCCGCTCTTTGTTTTTTTTGCATGATTTATTACTGGGAGAAGAAGAGAGGAAGGATGGAAAGTCTATAATGTTTCTTTTTTCCTTTTGATCTTTTCTTCAACTACAACTACACTCACATTTGTTTAAGTTAAATTATAAACTTATATATGTATGAGGTGTAACCACAAGATCTCATCTTATTATTATTACATTATCAAATAATTTCATATTCTCTACTTTCTCTCATCTTGAGAATAATTTATTTCAAATATTTTATATTTATGTATGTAATGACTAAAGGGAAAATTTCTGTTCAAGTAAACTAAAATCTAGTTAGTAGTTATTAGTTAGGCTACATGACGATGATTAAAACTATTATGTTTTGATTCTTGAGTCAATTTGTTTTAATTTTTTTTTTTTTTTTTNGCTACATGACGATGATTAAAACTATTATGTTTTGATTCTTGAGTCAATTTGTTTTAATTTTTTTTTTTTTTTTTATCTACAGGCAGAAATCTGGAGTGTCTTTATCGCAATTTTGAAGAAGAGCGTGAGAANTTTTTTTTTTTTTTTTTATCTACAGGCAGAAATCTGGAGTGTCTTTATCGCAATTTTGAAGAAGAGCGTGAGAAATCTTCAAGCTTGTACAGATGTGGGACTTATAGAACATATTCTACACAGACTCCAACAGGCAGAACCAATTGTAGCAGGTAAAAGAAATTTTTTTTTTTTTTAGGTTGGTTTGAACTTACCTCTAGTCAAATTAGTTGTAACACTTTTGTTTTAATTATTTACTAGATTTACTCATTGAGATGCTCGGAGTCTTGGCAAGCTACAGTATCACTGTCAAAGAGCTCAAGCTTCTCTTTGGATCAATGAAGGCTGTGAACAGTCGCTGGGTAAGCATTACTTTCTCGACTATCATGTTCAACTCTTTAAGTTTTTGTCTCTTCAGGGCATAATTCTAACTCATTACTTTTAATTAGTATTTGGTATCTAATTAAAGGAAGGAGAGAAAGTTATTCTCTACTTTTGTTAGAGGAGAATGGGTAGTAAATATTCTCATAAGGATAGGGTTAGGGATAAGGTTGGAGAGGACTAAACAGGGTGTGGTCTTAGCAATAAATAGCAATTTAGAATAGCGCTATTTTACTTCTATTTAGTGCTATAGTTGAGCCTTGGTGCTAAATAGCACTCTGCTAAATTTAAACTTTTTGAAAAATTGAATATCATTTTATTATATCGAAATATGATTTCATTGATTTAAAAAAAAAANAAATTTAAACTTTTTGAAAAATTGAATATCATTTTATTATATCGAAATATGATTTCATTGATTTAAAAAAAAAAAGATAAACAAGAGTCGAGGGATTGTACACCGTGAGTTTTTAACGACTACCTTACCATCAATCACNATAAACAAGAGTCGAGGGATTGTACACCGTGAGTTTTTAACGACTACCTTACCATCAATCACCCATCTACGTACATCTACGTACGTGTGAACCAATGTTGAAATAGGCAAATCACACATTACATGAGTGGGTTATTTGTAGAAAAGTGTAAATATTTCTGGGTAATCATTAAAAAAATATGCTTATTTGATTATTTGAAAAAAAATTGTCTTTAGCGGTATTTTCACTAAAACTGCTATTTAGCGCTAGATGAATTGAATTTAGCGCTAAAGGGCGCTCCCTGGGACCAAGTGTCATCTCTCTCAACTTTTCTCTCTCCATTTGTAGACTTGTATTTTTTATTTATTTTTTTTTTTTTCTGTGAAAATATAAGGGTAGGGTTTGAGTGAGTGAGAGTCTACTGTCTGTATGACCAAAATTTCNTTTTTTTTTTCTGTGAAAATATAAGGGTAGGGTTTGAGTGAGTGAGAGTCTACTGTCTGTATGACCAAAATTTCATTTAGGTCGAGTAGTCTCAATAATTATTATTCTGTCTCCGTTTAGATGAAAAGAAAAGAAAAGTAGCCGTGCTCTCATGTCTGGTTGGAAACAATTGTGAGAGGAAGAAGAAGAGTTTGTCTTTTGAGAGTGACAGTTGAGGGAATTGTATTTTGGCTGTATAAAATTCAAAGAGCAGCAAGACATAATTGTTCTTCTCTTCTTAATCACATACGTCTCTCCCTTCTTCTAACGAAGGGAAAGGGAGACAAAAACTTTTTCTCTCTCATTTCCATTTTACATGGGACTCATTTTCTCTTTCCCAAGATTCTATCAGAATTCAGCAAATGACTTAAATTCCATTAACAAGGAGACTATAGGAAGAGGAAACAATACCTGAAAGAACTTTAAATTAGGCCAAAGAGTCAAGAAAAAGTAATCAGAGAGAAAATTCTCTATTCTTTTAGATTTGAGTCATTCCAGGAAGAAAGTTAATATTAGAGAAAAAAAATGTCTTATATGTGTAATCATCCTCCTCAAAGTAACTATTCTATCAGGTTCAGGTAACTTACTACCTAAGTCGATTGAATTGGATGAAATTTTTATTACGACTCATTCCTCTAGTTTGGAATTTTCTATTTTATTTCTCAACAAAAAAAAAATTCTATTGTTTCAAAGTCAATTAGATCTTATGTAGTCTGGGTCAGGTTTGGAAATTGGATTTTAGAAATTCAAGAATAAAATTTAATGATTTTTTTTTTTTTTTTTTTTTGATTTATAATTTCATTACTTCTAGCCTAGCTCCGAGTGAAGACAAATTTGGAACTATATTTCAACACTAACACTGCATTCATATAGAGATTCTTATTTTGAGTTTAGTTTTAGTTTAGGTGAAATAAAGTTTTTTTTTAACAATTGTGAAATTTGAATTCGAAGATTTTTTTTTTTTTGATAATTAGTAATTTGCACTTTGCAAATTTAACTTTAGTTAAAAGACAATTATTATTTTTTTTTCAATGCGCTTACAGAAATTCTAGTTTTAATTTTTGAGAATCGTAATATAAAAATTCAAAATAGTGTATTTAAATCTTAAAAAATGAGATTTTTATTTTTATTTTTTGTAGTTTTTATATAAAAATCCGATTTTTTCAAAGTCTGGTCTGGGTAGAAAATGAAATTAGAGAGCTAATAGAGAGAAGTATTTTGAAAGTGGAAGTAGAAGAAGAGAAAGAAGAATCTCATCACATTTACCAACTCTTTTATAAGATTTATAATACTCTAGCTAAATTTAGAAAAAAAAGAAAATATCATAAGATTTTAGTGTAACATTCTCTGAGCATGGAATAGAGGTAAAGAGATGAGAGCCCTCAAACCCTTTTTTTTTTTTCTGTTTATTCCTAATAGGCTCAATTGCCTTTGTTTTGTAGAGTAGTCGGGTGTCCTAATGCAGAGCTAATGGGTCTTTGGTGTAGGTTCCTTTAGTAAAAAAGTTACCTAAGAAAGTAGAAAGCTCAAAGCTGTATAGCTCTAGAAATTGATTAATGTAGCATCTGTGTCTGACTTTGAAAGGAGTAGTCCTTTGTCATCTTTCTCATAATTTTCTCTACTTTGTCTTTCCAAATCTTGAGCCGTGTAATGAGAAGAGGAAATATGGACGACTGGTAGTGTGGTTACCGTTTTAGAATATCTAAACAAAAGCCTTCATCTACCATAAGAAAAGTTTGAAAAGACAAAAAGCTTCATTCTTTAAGAAAAAGTAGTTAAATAATCGCTCTAATTTAATCTCATTTTGGTTTCTTCTTGAGTTGCCTAAAATTGGTCTTTATGAAAGCTAAAATTAATTGATGTTCCTTTTTTTTTTTTTTTAAATTTCTATACTATTTCTTATTACGTAGAGAAAGAACTTAGGACTTAAGAATTGTGTGGTGAAAATAAGAAGTTGGAAAAGAATTTAATATAGTTTTTTTTTTTTTTTGATTAATATTTGCAGCCAAGACATTCCGCTAAATTACTGACTGTCCTCCGACAAATGCCACAACGAACTGGACCAGATGTATTTTTCAGTTTTCCAGGGAAAAAAGGATCCGTAAGTTAATTTGAAATAAAAGTTTAGTAAGTATATTTTATTTCTTTTATTCTTATTATTGTTTCCTGTTGACAGGCAATCTTACTTCCTCCATTAGCTCGTTGGCCCTATGAGAATGGATTCACTTTCATGACCTGGTTCCGGCTAGATCCAATTAACTCGGTCAATATTGAGCGAGAGAAACCGTATCTCTATTGGTAAATTGAGACTTATTTCCTTCCTGCTCTCTTTTTCTCTTTCTTCTTTAAATTGCCACTTTGATCTCTTATTTTCTTCCTGTTTAGTTTCAAGACAAGCAAAGGTGTGGGCTATTCGGCGCATTTTGTAGGAAACTGTCTAGTTCTCACATCAATGAAAGTGAAAGGGAAGGGCTTTCAACACTGTGTCAAGTATGAATTCCAACCGAGAAAGGTATAACTCACTTTTCATCACATCTCTAGAAAGAATTTTTTTTTTTTTTTTTGCAAATTCTTTTTGCAAAATTCTTTCCTAATTTACGTTTTGCTGAAGAGCATGAGCATCAGGGCTACTAATTACTGCCAAATGGGATTTGCTGAGAAGAAAAAGCGAGTGGGAAGAGACGTATGTTTCCCCCCTTGTCCCCCGAATTCCCCCACAAGTCATTACATGACAAAGGCTCCTGGTCTATGGAAATGAGACTCATCCACCCATGAACGAAAGAATCCCAAAACTATTTTCAAATGACTTTCAGTCTCCTCTGGAGAAAATTCATGTAAAAGTTATTTTGAAACCAGTTCGGTCCACTTTTCCCAATCTCTCTTTTTCTCTGTCTTTAGGAAGAAAAGTTGTTTTCTACGGAAATTGGATCTGGATTTCTTTTCATTTTTCAAGTCCTTTAATTGGTGTAAAAGTTATAAAGAAAACAANTCCCCAATCTCTCTTTTTCTCTCTGTCTTTAGGAAGAAAAGTTGTTTACTACGGAAATTGGATCTGGATTTCTTTTCATTTTTCAAGTCCTTTAATTGGTGTAAAAGTTATAAAGAAAACAAATCCAATGGTCTGGTAAAATATACTCTCAGGTTCATAAAATGTTTACCAGACGTCTCATCAAACGTTAAGAAAAGTTAGAGAAATATTATTATTATTTTTTTTTTAGATTTTGAACCTAACGACATGATCTTATTCTTTCTTAAGTAAAGGTTATAGTAATCAATCGTAAAGATCGTTTGAGAAAGTTGGTAGAGAATGATAGTAAATGGGATCAACTTGTCGAATTAAGATAAAAATTAACTGTAGAGAAGATTTTGTGAGAGATTATATTATAGCTAAATCCCATTTTCATTAATGAAAATGAACTGGTTCAAGTGGCTAACTTAACTTTGGAGAATGTAAAGGATAATGGTTCAAATCATTATGATTTTCTCCACGCTTCTAAGATGTGGAAATTTTTTTGCCAAAAATTCCAATTAGGGATGTTATAAATATTTATAGTAAAGTTTTAAGTTTTGAGGGCAAAAGATGTGATCTCTTTATGTCATCAAAGTAACCATAATTTCCCATTACTATAGGCTAATTTGATGACATGTAGAGATCATGTCTTCTTTTACTTTCAGGACATGAAATTTGGTATAAATACAATAATTGTAATATCTTAATGTCAACTTTTGACGAAAATTTTAATCTTTTTTTTTTGTGAGTTCGGGTGGAGAATCTTAATCAGGCGTGAATGGGTTACATTTACATAGGAATACAAAAAAAATTTTTTTTTTTGAAATTTTGTTTTGTACAGCACGACTATAAATTATTTTTCATAGGGAAGATGCACTTTTGCTGGAGGAAGCGTATAATTTTAATTTTTAATTTTTATAATATTTTTTTTTGAGGAAAACATTGTTTACAGTGTTGAATATTTCCCAGGGAAATAGGGTCAACCCTTGGGCAGTGGGAAATAGTGGTATTTCCCGCGAAATATTGGTAAATAAGAACAAATACTCAAAATACATATAACTTAAGTACAAAGTGGTAACATAGTACTTAGAGACCTAAATGAAAACCAAGATCAGTTATCAGCAACAAATTCACGTTCAAATTTTCAAAAATTTTCACGTTGCAAAAAAAATTTTTTTTTTCATTCTTAAGCCCTATCCACACTGCGCTAAGACACTGTTTTGTTCTCATGACGACGTCTTTTTAAACGAATGGTTAAAAATTCTGTTGTGTCATCGATGACCATTTTGATTGGNTCGGTTGCAAAAAAAATTTTTTTTTTCATTCTTAAGCCCTATCCACACTGCGCTAAGACACTGTTTTGTTCTCATGACGACGTCTTTTTAAACGAATGGTTAAAAATTCTGTTGTGTCATCGATGACCATTTTGATTGGTTTAAGAGAAATCGTCATGAGAACAGAACAGTTCCTCAACGAGGTGTGAACCATGCTTAAGATTGAAAAAAAAAATTTTTTAAGTTTATTGAACTGAATTTGAATAAAAANCATGCTTAAGATTGAAAAAAAAATTTTTTTAAGTTTATTGAACTGAATTTGAATAAAAATCATTCAATCTCATTCGAATTAGTTTTAAATACCTCATTGATTTTACTGACAATAGTTTTGTCGGAAATATCTTCGCACAATTTGTTCAAAAGATGTGGGGAACAACCGTAAATGAGTAAATCAGGAAACTTTTCTTGTAAAAGTTGGCGCATGTGCACCATCGTGTTGCAATTGTTAATGCTTCCACCAATGACAAGTAACATGTAATTACCTGTGTTTGAAGAAAAGGGTTTTACCCGTTTACATTTTGTGAAGTGAGCTCGTAGTCTGTCGGCTTTAGCGCTGACCTTTTCTCCACAGTTCACGCACTTCTGGAACTTACGTATAGCAACATAGGAGGAAGTAACTGTAACCTCTTCGTAACTGGACCAAATTGGGTCTTACGGTTTTCCTACCCGACTCCGTTTCTGATTCGACCTTGACCTATCGGTTTCTAAAACCGCCAGATAATCGTCCGAGTCTACTGTCACTATGGGTGGCTCGGAATTGTCGAGGCTAACTGTTAGAGACTGAGGAACAAGAAAACTACGCGAATAAACGCTATCCATTAGTTTACTAGGAAAGGAATTTATGAAAAGATCAAAGCATATAAGCCGGGTCAAATTTTTCGCGCGCTGGAATATTTCCCAGTATTTTCCATTTCCCAGGACGGTAAATACCGGTATTTCCCACCCTATTTCTTTTCCGGTATTTACCATGGTTCAACACTGACATTGTACAGTTTGAGAAAGACCATTGAAGAGTATAGGATACATAGTTAAAAAAATAAGTCTTTACTATCAATGATCAGAATTATTGTTTTTTTTTTAAATTGAAATTTTGGATCTTCTTTTGAAACGCCCTTCTTTTAGTACACCACCACCGTCTCAAAATAATATCCAAGGGTTACAATTTTCAAAAAAATTATAATTTTTGTTCTAGTGATCGTAGACTCTTAATTTTTCTTTTGTTCCACTACTTTTCTAATACTTTTGGATGGTATTTCTGAAACTACTAATACTTTCCCCGAAAAAAAAAATCTTGTCAAAACTACTACATTTCACCATTACAAACGCAGTTTGCTTTTCCTAGCAAAAGACATAGGGCCAAAAGTCTCTTCCCATAGCCTTTGAAATTTGTAGTCACATTGTAATATGCTCCAAGGTTGAAATTCATCTAACTGACTATCAGAACAGGACTTTAAGCAGACCTGGTAAATAGTTCTAAAAGTTGAGAAAACGAAAGAGTTATGAATAGTAGTGAGAGATGTGGTGAAAGTTTTTTTTTTCTTTTTCTTTTTCTTTTTTTTGTTGGTGGGAGTGAAGATAGTGGTAGAAGTGGATTGTTAGTAGAGAAAATTTATGTAGGAAAGTAAGTATTAGATGGGATTATGTTAGGAAAGCTAAAACTGTTGGAGAAAGTAGGAGATTGAGTAAGAGGTGGATGTAGAGAGACGGTAAATGTAAGTTTAATGTTGGATGGTAGTGATGATAATAACAATGTAGTTTCTCTATTTTCTACAGTGGTATATGATAGCCATTGTCTACATCTACAACCGTTGGACGAAAAATGAGATCAAGTGTTTCGTCAATTGCCAATTGGCTTCGAGTACGGAAATGGCATGGTTCGTCTCTACGAATGAGGTATGCTTTCGTCTTTTATGGAAATGACGGAAATTACTTTTTCCACTTTAATTACCGTAGTCTCTTTCGTCTATCCTTTCTACATTTAATCGGCTTACACTTTACGCTTGCTTTTCAATCTCTGCCTTGTTCCGCTTTTAGGTTACCATGATTGAATAATTAACGTCATCATAAAGTCACCAATCATATTTATTTATTTTTTATTTATTTTTTATTTTTGAGAACAAATGAAATAATTTTATAAGGGAGCATTAAGCAGCACCGGTAGGGATTCTCATGATAGAGTTGGAAGGTTTTATTTACTAAATTATTAACAAAACCGCTAAAAAAATGATAGGAAAAATTGTAAGAAAATGGTTTATTTTGTTGAGTTGAGTTGAGATTTGAGAATGATGATTTTTTGAAGAGTTTGAATCGAAAAGTTTTAATTCCTTTGTAATTTGTAATTAAAAAGAAACTTGAGTAACCTGTAACCCTCTCGAACTGATGTGATAGAAAAAAAAAAAGTTAAAGACTTGACTGTGTTTTGGAAGTCTTGATATATTCTTTTAAATGAGAAGGATCTTAAAAGTAAAGTTCTAACAAACTTGTTTTAATTAGTGTGGAATGTCAAGATTGAGTTCTGATGAGGTTATATGAGTTTTATTAGGAACATTTTATTATCCTAAATTATATTAACAATTTTGGAGAAAGAGAGGAGTTTATTGATAGCAAGCCTGGGCGGCGGAGAAGATGAGAAATGATGTGGTTCTTCAATTTTTAGAAGTGGAGAAAGTTCATTAATTTCGAGAGAGAAAGCTGAAACTAAAGCTGAAGGAGTTTAGGTTATGTTACTGGGAAACTTACATTATTATTATTGGGTAGTTGCTATATAATATAAGGTTTTTTATCTAAATCGTCCCATGACTACCGCTTACTCCTACGTAGTTACCGCCTACTCATCGTATAGTCTTTCTATGTCAATAATGGTCAAAAGAGAAAATGAATGCTAATTGGACTGATTAATACGTTTAATTATTAGTAGGAAAACATTGAAAGTCCTGTAGGACATACTTTGTCAAATACAGGGGGGGGGGGCATCATCATTCACTCACCACTGCACTGCTCACTATGTTGTAAATTAGAGAGCAAATTATCACTAATTTTATTGGTAAAAGTATCACACACCCACATGTCATCAGCAGCACCCACACACCCACGGATATATGAGCATAACTTTCTATTTCGTGTAAAATTTGGCGTTTGATGTCGGGATATTAATTATTTTAATTATAATTCAATTGACATAAAGTAAAATTAGATTCGATCTCGGCTCTCAGTTATTCATAAAATAATTTTTTCGGGTCGGTTTAGAGTGTACTTGCACTTAGAAATCATTAGTGTTCAAAAATTTCTCGAAAATTCGTATTTTTTTTTGTCATTGTACAAAATTACAAATTACAAAATAAAATTGTACAAAATAAAGAACTTGCCTGATTTTTTACTTACTGGCTAAGCATATAGCCAGGTAATTAAAACTCTGAGAAGTTAACTAATTTTGTAAGAATGACTTGGAGAGAACTAAAAATTCAATGAAAATTAGTAAATTCTTACTTTCAAATCTCCATTTTATTTGCTTTCAATTTACATTTTAGTTTGTTCCATTTTTTACTTAAGGTTATTTCCTAGTACAAAAATTTTTCCAATGCGTCACGTCACACGAAATTTAACTAACGGAAGGCGGTTAATTTAAAGTCTTGTTATACCATGCAAAATATGTGAACGCTTTTTATTTTTTTCACATACAGATTGCATAAGTAAAAAGACAAAAAGCGTTCACATATTCTGCATGGTATGGTATCACACCGTTAGTTGGGGAAGAAAAATTCAAATTTTATTAATCAATTTACTTCTTTAACTCTGTTGGTTGATATCAAATAATAAATTTTTTAATTCTTTGAAATTGGAATTTCAGGTTTGGAATTTCAAATTTGTAAATTTCAAACCTAAATCCTTGCTAGGGAAAGTGAGATTTAGCTTATTCTATTTTGTAATTTTTTTGTAATTTTGGCAATTTTGTAATTTGGTAATTTTGTATTTTGTATTTTGTACCCTGCTGGAAATCAGAGTTGGTTTTGTCTCCGCCCCGAGCGAGCCCGCACTACTGCACTGCACTATCGTCAGTTCGTCACACTCACCACAACGCTACGCTACTGCTGCTAATTTTGTCATTTTGTGCTTTAGATTATTTATTTGGGGTCTGATAAAATTTGGTTTAGTTAGGGAAGACGACGATGTATTAATTTGTGCATGATTATTACATAATAATTAAACGAGAGTTCTTGAATTTAAAACGAACGTATTCAGTAAGCAAGTGTGAAATTGGATCATAATTTGCGGTGCCTATTCTGTCTGAAATTCTGTGTCAACATTTCAAGTTGTCTCTTTGCTATTCCCTCCAGCCGTTTGACAAATGCTACATTGGAGCTACACCGGATTTGGACGAGGAGAGGGTTTTCTGTGGTCAAATGTCCGCAGTCTATCTATTCGGAGATGCCCTCACACCTCATCAAATCTGTGCCATGCATCGACTTGGACCTGGATACAAGGTAAATTTTATTCCAAAGAATATGAAAGTATGGGAACTGATTTAGCATTTAAACACCCAGAATCAGTTCCGATTTGAGAACGAATGTCATATGCAGTTACCGGAGAATCATAGGCGTGTCCTTTACGATGGAAAGCTCTCAAGTTCCTTGGTCTTCATGTACAATCCAGTGGCGACGGACAGCCAGTTGTGTCTTCAGTCAGCACCCAAAGGGAATCTGTCCTACTTCGTCCATACGCCGCATGCCCTAATGCTCCAGGTTTGTTATGGTTTCATTCCGATTAAGCGAGTTCAAAGTATCCTCTTAGGGTGACTGACTCTTTTGTATTCATCTCTATTCTGAGCTGAATATAAAGTTCCTTGGTATTAGTAACGGAGGAAATTTGATTCTTGAGGGAAGATACTCGGAGCTATTGAATTCATATTTGGATTCTGAGACATGATTTATCAAGGAGAGAAAAATTTATAATCCAACAGCGCCGGCAGCAATTTCTTGCATTACAGTCTAAAAGCTTTCAATATACTTTTAGCCATATAAAGCTCTGAAATTCTCTTAGGTTTAGCTCTAATTCCAGCAAGATTTGGTTTGGAATTGGGATGTGATAGATTATAGTAGAAGCTAGGAGATAGAAGAGAAAATAAAAAAAAAATGAAACGAATTTGAAAACTTGTACCGGTTCTGGTGTAAGTCTGCGCCAAAGAGTTCTTTCAAAAGAAAAGCGAGCCTAGAGATTGGAAGTTCGAAAAAAAAAACCTGATTTGTCAAGCTCAATTTGAGTATGAAAGGATTATTGATTGATTTCGTTTAGAAGTTTGATTTGGAGAAATGCTTGAATTGTAAAAAAGATGAATGTTTTATGGGATTTTTTCTCTTCTATGGATTCTCAGGACGTGAAAGCTGTGATCACACACTCGATCCACAGTACTCTCAATTCTATCGGAGGGATCCAAGTTCTCTTTCCTCTCTTCGCTCAGCTGGATCTTCCTCATCATGTAGTGGCGGATGCTAAAAAGGATTCATCTCTTTGGTAAGGCCCGACGAGATTCTCTCGAATACATGTCTTATGGAGAAAGCAGTCTCATCATCACCATTATCACCCACCACAACCGTCGTTCTCAATGCAGACTCATGTTTTGTTGGAGGAAACCAGAGAGGCAGGACATGGGATTGGGTTCAATCCCGTTTCCGGCCGCCCCAAAGAATCTACCACTTTCCTAACCTCAGAGATCTCATTTCCTACTATAGAAGATCTAAACACTAAACTCTTATCAAGTCAAAGTGAAAAATGAAGAGAAAATACGGGCATTCATTCCCGTCTCAGAGAAGGTCTTCTATTTGGCTTGGCTTCCAAAAAAAAATCCACTTTCTTTTGTGAAAAGAGTAGATGAATAATATTTATTAGGATCATGACTCTTCCCTTCTGAAAGGAGAGAAGCTAATATTTAAAAAATAATGTACAGTTTTATCTCCACAGATAGTTTTTTCGTTTTTATGAATATTATTCCAGTGGAAGTTAGCTACAGGACTTTTTCTAATAAAAGGATTATGAAAACCATGAGGTTATGAAAGTTGGACATAAGAATAAAGTATTAGAATATTTCCCTTATGTTATTGTGATCTAACTTGGGGTATTTGTTCTTTTTCTTCTAGTTCCAAACTCCTTGAGTTTATCTGTGAGCTCGTTGAGTCCTCTCCGACTGTTCAACAACATATGATCCAGAACCGTGGTTTCCTAGTCATCAGCTACTTACTCCAAAAGGCATCGCGTGAACATCTTACACTCCAAGTGCTTTCATCCTTTCTTCAACTCACGAAATATTTGGTTACCTGTTGTCCCAATGCAAATAGTGAGCTTCTTCTGAAACAGGTTAGTAGTAATCAGATCTGACAGAGATGAGCCTGTCAGTTTTTTTTTAGCCACATTCATTCTCATATATTCATTTTCTAGCTCCTGGATCACATCCTCTTCAATCCTGCTCTTTGGATCTACACTCCTGTAGCTGTCCAAATGAAACTCTACTCTTACTTGGCCACTGAGTTTCTTGCCGACACACAGATTTACTCTAACGTTCGCCGGATTAGTACCGTCCTCCAGACGATGCACACACTCAAATACTATTATTGGGTCACGAATCCAAGAGAAAAGTCAGCTATTACCCCCAAAGGACTCGGTAGTGTAGCATACATTTCCTAAGCAATGAATCCGAATTTCTGACTTCTTTTCTCTTTTACTTTTTTTTTTTTTCTGGCAAGATGGTCCGAGACCTTCAGATGGAGACATCATTGCTATTCGAGCTTATATTCTTCTTTTCCTCAAGCAACTCATCCTCATTGGAAATGGAGTCAAAGAGGACGAGTTACAGAGTATCCTCAACTACTTGACTACCGTCTATGAAGTAAAGGTTTTCTACTATTATTACTCCCTACGTGCTTTAACGCTTTTTTGCTGACTAGGACGATAATCTTCATGATGTACTCCAAATGCTTATATCTCTCATGTCCGAACATCCGTCGTCCCTAGTACCCGCTTTCGATGCCAAGAACGGAGTTCGGACGGTTTTTAAGTTATTAGGAGCAGAGACACCGCTCATTCGACTCCAGGCATTGAAGTTGCTTGGATTTTTCTTATGTCGTAGTACGCACAAGTAAGGCTTACCAAATAACATTATAAGCAAGATTTAGTTTAGAGTACTTTCTACTGTATTTGACAGGCGGAAATATGACGTGATGAGTCCTCATAATTTATACACTCTGTTGGCCGAGAGACTCCTCCTTAGTGAAGAATCTCTTTCACTGCCTACCTACAACGTCCTCTATGAGGTAACATACTACAGACAATTCTGGAAAGAAATGTACTCAAGATCAATTACTCTTTGAATCAGATCCTAACAGAGCACATAAGCCAGCAGATCCTCTACTCCAAACACTCAGAACCTGAGTCAAATTACAGACTAGAGAATCCAAGTAAGATTTAAACTTGTCTTTATTTTCTTTCTGGCTAACTGGCATGAATTCTTGGGTACCAGTGATTCTCAAAGTCGTGGCTACACTCATCCGACAATCCAAACAGACCGAGAGCCTTATAGAAGTGAAGAAATTATTTCTCTCGGACATGACACTTCTTTGTAATCACAACAGAGAGAACCGTCGCACGGTTCTACAGATGTCTGTATGGCAGGTACGTCATTGCTTGTCTGACTAGTGTTGATTTTGGTTCGGTGTTTTTTTTAAACAATTTATTTGGATTGCTAGGAATGGCTTATATCCTTAGCATACATTCATCCTAAGAACACTGAAGAGCAGAAATTATCGGACATGGTCTACTCCCTCTTCCGGATGCTTCTACACCATGCTATCAAATACGAATATGGTGGTTGGAGAGTTTGGGTCGACACTCTTGCTATTGTTCATTCCAAAGTGTCTTACGAAGAATTTCGTCTTCAGTTTACTCAAATGTATGAACACTATGAGCGGCGGCAGTCAGACAACATCACAGACCCAGCAGTTCGGCAACAGAGGCCGATTAGCACAATTTCTGGTTGGGATGATCCTAAGACCAACGGCGTATCCTCTGATACCCCAACTTCTTCCGTGACGGACGTAACCCATGAGTCCGTTACAGAGACGAGAGATTCTGATACATTGACTGCAGAAACCGAATTAGAAAAAAGTCCAGACGAAGAGACTGTCCATGATGAGTCTGTTTCAGAAGAAGAGAGCCTCGCAGTTTCGAATCCTTTGGCCTGTGATAAGAATGAGCGCATAGAAGCTCTAGATAAAGAGGAAGGTGATGATGATTGCTCAATGTATGTTCCAGCGAAGGAACACAGTGATTCAGGATTGCCAAATAAAATTGAAGAGAACGGGCTCTCAATTGAGGAGACTGAGGAAGGGTTGACGAGTGAAGGGTCGGTCCCAAGTGAGAAAGTCCCAAATGGATCTAGTGAACGGGATGAAGAAGAAGTTTTAGAGTCTGATGAGATTTCATCAGAAGAAAGTCCAAGTCCTGCTTCTCCCAATGGAATAAGGGAAGCAGAAGATGAACTACCTGATGAGGAGGTCTTAAAACCAATTAGAGAGAAAGCAAAGTCTCCGGAACTCCTAAATGGGGATGACCGTTGCTCATCGGAAGAATTTGAAGAGGCAAAGTCCGAAGTAGATGCCCTTTCACCTGAGCTAGGGGTAGGAGAGGAGATGGAAGTTCATGAGGAGGAAAGGCTCGAGAGTTTAGGCGAAATGGAACCTGTGGATGACACAGTAATACATCACATGGAGGCGGGACATGACGAAGCATCTTCTCTCGTGTCTTCTCTTGACAAGAGGGAATGGATTCAGAGTGAGCGAGACGTCGCTTCTAAGAAAGCAGCCGCTGAGGAGGTAATCAACCAAGATGGCGGAAATAGAACTGAGGAAGCCCAGAACTCAACTCGATCAGGTCGTCCCTTGAGTGCATCAACTGGAGTACAAACCCAAGCGGATGAAGATGGTAAGTTCAGTTTAATAGTGGCTTTGTAATTATAATTAAAAAAAAAATCTTTCGTTTTTGAATATATAAAGATTTGAGTATATTTGTTCCAGGAAACGGTGTTGTTGGAGAAAGACGGAAGTCTTCTTCGGCTTTTCAACATCGCGGTCGCCATTTGTTCAACCCAGGCCCCTCCCATCCACCGTTTCGAATTCCTGAGTTCAAATGGTCCTACATTCATCAGAGACTTCTCTCTGATGTTCTCTTCTCACTGGAAACGGACATTCAAGTGTGGAGGAGGTGAAAGTTTCTCTTACTCTGTTTGTTATGACTTTATTCAATTATTTCTTTTGTTCTATTAGTCATTCTACAAAATCGGTCCTGGATTTCGTGAATACTGGAGAAAATACAATATTTGTCGTGAACACAGTTCATTTAATATCTCAATTAGCAGATAACCTAATCATCGCTTGTGGAGGTCTTCTTCCTCTACTCGCATCTGCCACTTCTCCAAACGTAAAACTGATGTTTTAGAACAATTCTCTCCTTAGAAGGGTATTTTTTTTTTGTTCTTTACGTCTTTTTTTTTTGTATTTTCAGAGTGAACTGGATGTTATAGAACCAACTCAGGGGATGCCGATAGAGGTCGCTGTCTCCTTCCTCCAGCGTCTTGTCAACATGGCAGATGTCCTCATCTTCGCTAGCTCCCTCAACTTCAGTGAACTAGAGTCGGAGAAAAATATGTCCAATGGTGGGATTCTCCGTCAATGCTTGCGACTCGTCTGTACTAGTGCCGTCCGGAACTGTCTCGAATGCAAAGAACGGATACGGATTCACCAGTCAGGTGGTTACTGTCTCGCTGCTGGAACTACTGCTATGCCTTCCAAAGTTGCTCATCTCCATTCTCTTATTCGTGGTGTTCAGGCTTCGCCCAGGGTAAGCCTTACTGGAGATATCTCCAGCAAATAATTTATTCAACGTCTAAACAAGTGTAATCAGTTACTCGTCGTACCCGCTGTTGACACGAAACAATGAGAAGCGAATCGTTCGTCTCTTTTTTTTTTCTTTAGAATATTTTGGAATATAACTCATTTTTCATGTTAGAGTTTGCGGACAGCGTGTACTCTAACTAATTCAATATTTTTATGAGTAGAATATTTTCAAGAAAGAATTATGTATACTAAAGGCAGATGGACTCATTCACTGATTCCATTTCCTTACACTTTAAATTACTTATTTTTATTTGTTCTTGTAGAATATCGTGGAGAACCTTGTAACACAAAATAGCCCAGTGAAGGATCCTGAGAAACTTTTACAGGACATGGACGTGAACCGCCTCCGAGCCGTTATCTACCGTGATATTGTGAGTAAATTCTGCCAAACATAATTTCACACTAAATTGAAAAATAAGTGAAGAGAAGTGTGATTTATAAATAGGAGGAAACAAAGCAAGCCCAATTTCTGTCGTTGGCTATCGTATACTTCATTTCTGTGCTCATGGTTTCAAAATATAGAGATATTTTAGAACCGCCTCCGACGCCTTCTTCTAGTCCAATACCTAACGCGGGAGAACAATCAGTATCTTCGGATTGTGTGACAGGGAGTCTCAACGGATCTTCTATTGTGCCAATTCCAGGTAGTTGATTTCAGTGAATCTTTTATTCAGAGATCTGATTGTTTTTTTTTGTTGTTTTTTTTTTATTGTTTTTTTCTCCTTGTTTCTTTTAAATTGTCAATTCATTACTTTATTTTTGGAAAATTTGTACAATCTCGTAAAGGGATTGGTAGTGGGACTCCTGCAACTTATGCAACAACTCCTGCAGCAACAACAAAACTCTCTTCCCGTCAACCTATGTTTCCACAATGGACAAATCACATCTACCCTCAATTTCTACCCAACCTCTGTTCGAATCCCTATCCTACAACAAATTCTTCAGCAACTCCCAGTCCTATTAGTAGTAAAACATCAATTTCTTCCAAATCAATGGAAGGTAAAACTTTCTACTCAGAAATCATACCAGTTACCACTTCTCACGATCACGATTTTTTTTGGTTCGCTGGTTTTCCAAGATATTTTTCAGTTTTTGCCTCACCTAGAAGCACACGGTTGGTAGTCTTGGCTGAGTTAGTTTAATGTCTACAGGATGCAGTTATTAGTTATTAAGGCTAAAAAAAAAGACGCACTAGGGCACTGCTGTCACCCGTTCAGTCACACTCTCAGGCTCTTTGGAATGGTGACAACGTTTGTAGTTGTTAGATTTTGAGTTTGTTTTCCTTCCAATACCTATTCTTTATATTTTGCAACGCAAATTGAATAGAAACGAAAAAGTGAATCGTGTTTACACTATTTGTTCTTTCAGGTATAGATGGGGAAGAGGATCGGAGTGATACTTTCAACCATGACTCTGCTAACGAAATTGAATCTACTGACGAGGGAAGTCTGAGTGGCTCAACAAAGGTAAGACTACATTCTTTTCCCTTACTGCTAATTATTTTCTTTTTAACGCTAAGCAACTAATGGTATTTGCATGGACTCCTTCAGACGGATTCCAAAGACCCTTCTACGGACGACGCCTCCAAGTCACCAAATATAACACTCAAGGTCTGTCTTTGAACTCCGTTTGAATCCTCCTGCCTCGTCTAACATGCTTTCAATAAGTTTGCATTACAACATTTTTTTATTTGCATGTGTGATCAATAAATTAACATTTGACTGTAGCTGTTTCAAATTACACAGAGTGAGGAACCAATGAGCGATGGATCATCACAAAAATCAGGCGAGGATGTAATTCAGCACTATGGGAGTGGGGACGCTGCAGAGGAGAAAAAGGGAGAAGATAGTTGGACAGATGTAAGCTTGAATGATGAGAGCGAGCCAAGGCCTCGAACTGATGAGAAAGGTAATTTAATGAGTTAAATAGATCTTACTAAATATCCAATATCAGAAGCCGTAAAAAAATTAACAATACGTATTTCCAGATGGTATGGACAGAGGTGAGAAACCACAGGGTCAAATAAGTGTCCTCAGTGGTTCTCCCATGCACAATAATACTGGTGGGAATTCATCCTCAATCCCAAGAGATGAGTTGAATATAAAATCATTGATGACAGCTGAAGGTTTTCCACTTCCGACGCCTGCGCGTGAATCCAATCTAACACAGAAATTAGAAGCGGCACTAGGATCCGTCTGTCCACTCCTGCGAGAAATAATGGTGGACTTTGCTCCATTCTTGTCAAAGACACTGCTGGGCTCTCATGGGCAGGAATTGCTCTCGGAAGGAAAAGGTAAGTGTGACATTGTAATAACTGAAATCACTACTTTGGATTTTTTCTAATTTGTATTTGGTCTTAGGAATAACATCTTTCAAGCATAGTACGTCAGTTGTTGAGTTGGTGATGCTCCTCTGTTCTCAAGAATGGCAGAATTCCCTCCAGAAGCATGCCGGCTTGGCTTTTATTGAGCTCATCAACGAAGGGCGATTACTTTCTCATGCAATGAAGGATCATATTGTCCGTGTGGCCAATGAGGCCGAATTTATTCTAAATAGGATGAGGGCAGATGACGTGTTGAAGCATGCTGAATTTGAAGTTATTACTTTTCTCTGATAATTTTCTAACTTTGAGATGGGATTTTAATGTTTACTTGTTGATTTCTTCTAGCAAACGCTCTGTGCCCAGACAGTGATTGAAAGGAAGGAAGAAGAGAAAATGTGTGACCATTTGATCACAGCAGCTCGTCGCCGGGACAACGTAATAGCATCCAGGGTTCTAGAAAAAACCATAAATATAATTTCTAATAAACATGGGGCATGGGGACAAGATCCTGGAGTGTAAGTCCTCTATTTAAGACTTATGAATGAGTCTAATAATCATTAGAGAGTTTCATATGCTTACATTTTTTTTTGTTTTAGAGACGCACCGGAATATTGGAGGTTGGACGCTTGGGAAGACGATGCTAGGAGACGGAAGCGATTTGTTCATAATCCTTGGGGTTCGAGTCATCCTGAAGCAACACTCAAGTCTTCTCATGAGAATGGAGCTCCTGATGACGCTATGCTACAAGTAAGTAACAACTTCAGAATTGACGAAAATACATCAAACGTTTTTAAGAAATTTTTTTGCGATTTCAATTTTCGGACACACTTTCTGAGCATTGTTGAAACATTGAAAACCCATAGCACTATTTTGGAGATGATAAATTTATATGTCTCGTTTGTACATCTTTGGATAAATTTTGAGATATACTTTATCGGAATAATAAAATCATTTAAATGACAAATTCATAGACAAATATTCAACTCAAAACTCAGAAAGTTTACCATTTTCAAAATAATAGTGAAATTTTTTGTTATCCGATCATTTACACAATGAAGCTGAAATTCTTTCAAACTTTCATGAAATTTCTTTCACCGCCTAATAGGGGCATAAAGCTGCCACAAAATTTAACATTACGCAGGCAGGTTTAAATGAGAATGAGAAAGGGGCCTAGTACAGGATTTTTTTTTATGTGTTAAAAGCATCACGTTACACCAGAGTTACTCTCCCTCTGGTTTGCTAAAAGTGCAATAACAACTTGTCCAAAGTTTTAAAATGCTGTAACCTAAAATAATTAGAAAGCTGGGAAGCTAGAAGATATTCATTGACTCATGATTAATGACATTAGGCATGAATTTATATTTTTGTAAAACTTTCTTCAAATGTAATCACTAATATATTTTAATTTTTGTTTTAGGCCAAAGAAGAATTTCACTCCCAGCTAGCAGCGAATCGCTCACAACAACCTCTACAATCCAATGATTTGATGGATGATAATGAATTACTGTCAGACGATAGAGAACTGGATCTAGATTTAGTCGGTAAGTATAGATCTAGTGAGTTATGTTAGGTTAGTTTTATTGAAACTCCTCTGTGATTTGATTGAAACGAGAAGAGTAAATGATTATGCAAAATTGAGCATGTTTAAAATTATAATAACCATAATAATACTCTTGCGCTGGTAATAATAAAAATTACATGGTTCTTAGGTCCGGTAAATATCAGCTCAAAGGGCCATCTTATCTCACCTGGCGTTGTTGCTCCTGGCATTGTCTCTATTACATCTAATGAGTTGTACTTTGAAGTAGACGAGGATGACCCGGAGTTCTCCAAAGTCGACCCTGAGGTAAGTTCTTCTGTATTTTTTGTTTCTTCTAGATAAAATTTAAGACAGGGGGGTCTATGGATCTTTTCCATAACATACTCCTATTTATTTTTTAGTTGATTCGACTCCATTAAGTAAGTCAAATGCTTATTATAGGAATCACGATTAGTCTTTAGTTTCGTTATTATAAATTCTGTTATAAGTCTAAAGTTGTTAGACTTATTCCGTACAATTGAGTAAGGATATGTCTACTTATGAGTTGACTAATGACTCGCTCTAACAAAAGGTCAGATTGTATTCAATTAGATAGCTACTTCTTGTTTTGAGGCTGGAGGTTCCATCATGTATGGCTTATACGTTCATTCTCAATGGTTCTACTGGGCCAATGAACTCGATTGAATGAGAAGGAGTAATATGAAGTCTTTGGCTAATTGTAGTGATCAGTTTGTCTTTTTGTTTTCTAATTGGGTTGACGAAAGTAATTGGGAAAAGAACCCATGATAGTCATGTTGTTACTCGTAGTGAAATGGAATAAGTTAGAAAGACGGTAGGCTGCCGTAGTTTCAGTAATTGGAAATAACAAAAAAAAAGGCAAAAATAATGAAAGATCAGAATAGCTTAGGTTGAATTTAGTCTGAAATCCAGCGATGCGGTCAAACTACGACATTGAATCTAGGAAAGGATAAAAGAATTCGGTATATTTACTTTCGTTATGACAGGAAGACTATGGAGCGCCTGAAACGGTTAGATGATTGATGTCTATTGGATAGGGTGGTCTTTGACTAACGTACCACGGTCAGGTAAAACCCTTCCTAAGGAATGAGATCCATAGGAATGGCTGACTAATTAGCTCTGTCCAGAAAATTTCAATTCTGACGAATTCTCGAAAGAAATGAAACAGTGCTGATAAGATAGAAGTTTTTAATTGATCTAAAAAAAAAAAAAAAACCCGTTACCATAAGATTTTGTCATATTCTCTTCTGGTTCTCATCATAATCGAAAAAATTTTAAATTTCGTCCAACGTTCCAGATTCTGGTAGAGTTTGCACGATTTTTTTTTTTTTTGTGTGGGTTTTGGATCTATTAATTTTTTCATTGGTTTTGATAATAATAATAATAAATGTTGTAAAGGAATACGCGTTCTCGCATGGACGTATCTCGTCTAAAAACTTTTGGTTATGGCGCCAAGGAGAATACATTAATTACATTTCCTTGAGACAATCGACTTATTTTCTGCTTCTTTGAAAGGGTTCCTCGTTTACCTTTCCTTGAGATCTTTTAAGTCTAACTGGAAGTCCTTTTTTTTTCTTTTTTTTTTTTTTTTTTTTNATTCTTAACTTAAATTTATGTCTTTAGAAGTAGAGTTTTAGTGACCTCTGCCTTTGAGTTCTTATTATTTTTAGTATACTGCTGAGGTCCCTTATTTACCATTTTTCGTGATTACCTAAGAACTCCTTACAAGTCCACTCATTAATGCCAATGAATGTCAACTTCATTGATCTCTCCATTCTTAGGTATTAGGTTTCAAATTTCTCCAACAACCTACCTACCTACCTCTTTTTTATTTATTTTTGTTTTTGTTTGGCAATTGATCGACAGTAAGGAAAAAAGTAATAAATTTTGTACAAAAAAAAAATTTACTTNAAAGTAATAAATTTTGTACAAAAAAAAAATTTACTTTTTGGTACATATGGTAAAAGTTAAATGGTTGATGGAAGTTCAAAATAAGAATAATTTTTAGTTGATAAACTAAAGTTGTTGAGAAGGATGACTTTAAGTTGATGATTGGAGATAGGATACTTTTTTTCAACAGGGATTTGAAATCTGACTTGGCTATTATCATCGTCTTGATTGATTATTAGAGTTCAATAGGATGTTTAGTTTAACGAATACATTGACCACCTAAGAGAAACCTAATAAAGGAATCTAAATGTGACGAAGGGTCATGACAGATCCTGATTGTTTATGATTCTCTGTCAATAGGAGTCATGAGGTCCAGCATAAGTTTTGACTTGTGTAGACTCAAATTTCATTCTTTGGTGGGATACAGGTGTGAGACTGGATTTACATAAATCAGAAACTTGACCACGACATTTATCCCTTATATTATATTTCATTGTAGGCACTGACAACCTCCAATTATTTTTATTAAAGAAAAAAAAAATTTTTTTTTTTAAATTCAGATGGATAGAAATTGCATTTCTAGAGATTATTATGAACATAAGGAAGTTTTACTGCTCATTTTCTACTCTACAAAACTTGATATTGATTGGGTGATGAAAATATAAGGGAAGGTTTTTCTACCTGAAAAAATGTTGGAGAATTTAAAAACTATAAGAGGAATAGCTGTATACTCTCTCTATAGGATTTTGTGGTATAGATAATAATGAGATGTGAATAGGGAAATGCTCTGGATTCGATGAGGACCAAGAATGAATTTTTGAATTGAGAGGGCTGTATCCAGAAGGATANATAGGGAAATGCTCTGGATTCGATGAGGACCAAGAATGAATTTTTGAATTGAGAGGGCTGTATCCAGAAGGATATAGTCACTAGAAGGATTCACGAATGAATAGAAAGAAAAAAAAAACCCTTGAACCCATTCTGTGAACCTATAGNTATAGTCACTAGAAGGATTCACGAATGAATAGAAAGAAAAAAAAAACCCTTGAACCCATTCTGTGAACCTATAGAAATTGTAACAATGTATTTATTTGAGAAAAGTAGTAAATGTATAAATAGAGAGTTGATGTTCTGACATTTGCTCTTAAGTTTGGATCCTTCTTTTGTGTGTCTCCATTGTTTCATATTTTTTATTTTTTCTTCCGGAGGTTTGAATCTTTGAAGATGATTTTCTGAGTTTCGGGGGAAGTCTATAATACTTTAGTACATTGGAGACTAGTTACTGTTACATGATCTTTATAAAGAGTCTTTTTCGTTTCTGCTTATGGCTCTGGGATTTTTTACTTATTTTTTAAGAATTTTTAGATGAAATATATATATATATATATATTTTACTCCATGGGATTCTAGAATAGCAATATATCTTTGCCTCATCAACCATGGTTATTACTTAATCATGCATGTGTCGGATGAATAGTCGGTACTTCATAATATCTGGGTGGTCGAAGGTAGGATAAAGTTTCCAATAGAAGAGGATCTAAGATTTCTTTAAGATTCCTTACCTGTATTTCAAGATAGAATTGTGAGAGATTTTAAGATAAGAAAATGAGTGGTGAAAGTTACTAGGAAGAATATGACAGTCTTGCCAAGTAACGTTGTATTAGCTATTAGGAAGGTAAAAGGGCGAGGGCCGGTCAAGGGCTTTTTGTAGTTTGTCACTTTCATATACAACTTTTTCTTAACTAAACATTATACCGTCAGTGTTGGATGTTGGATCGGATCTTATTATTCTTAAGTCTTGACTTGAAAAAATTTTTTTTTTTTTTTTTTTTTATAATTTTCAAAATTTTAACAGTTCATCTTATGTTAGTATTTGTTATGTCAAGAAATTATTGGAGACGATGGATTGTTGTTTTATTAGGTGTCTAAAATAGAGATAGAAAAAGTGAATTCCGATTAGCAAATTGTTGTAATCATGCTGATGAACCACTGGTACTGAATTGAAATTAATCAACAAGGAAACGTAACTCGTTTTGTTTAGGAGTAAAATCCCATGAATCATTCGACTAAATCATAGGCTATGATAAATTCCTCTTAAGTCTTAGATGAAGCGGATCTTTTAAATATTTATTAAACTGAATCTCTCATGGAAGTAATAAGAAACTGTTATAATATGTTGTGAACGATAATAATATGGCTGGAGGGTTGTTATATCGGAAAATCCGGATTTAGGTGTGGTCTACAACTTAAAAAGAACACTATGGTTATCCCTCAGGTTAACCTTTAACTGACCTTTTCATTAAAACCTCCACACTTTAACTCATATTAATATTCAATCAAGGAATTCTTTTGAAGAGTTTAATCCATTTTAATATCTCTAATAACAATTACCATCCACTTTGTAAATCTCTTGGCATTTTAATTTCGGCATTTAGCTTATAGTTTGTTGTTCCTATTGAATTTTAAAATATTCAAATGTGGTAATGGTTGTGCTATGTTAATGTTACATCGTTAAACTATTGATCTTCCAGTGTTAGTAGTTTTGTGTAATGCAGCAGCAGTTGCTTAGTTTGGTTAAAAAATTTTTGAAAAAGATATTTTTATTCTAATTTTTACTAGATAGAATGATGATGATTCTATAACGTAAAATAATAACATAATACTTAATGAATGAAGTTTTGAAAAATAAAATTTTAAAAATTCATAAAATTTACTGTTTATAAGGTTGTTGCATGGAATAAAAAATCATAAAAGGTCATGTAATCTCCACATATGGTCCATATGTCTACATTTGTCAAACGAATTCATTACCAATCTCTTTTTGTGTTGTATTTTACCGAATCCTGATATGGATATAAAGTTCAAGCGTTTAGTAATAATTTTCTAATAGTCAAAATAAACGATCCTATTAAAAAAATATACTCATTGCAATCCTTAGAATAACCCAGGCAGGGTGAAAAGTGGAATATTTGGACTCTGACTAAAAAGTTACCGGAATATAATTTCATACAACAAATGGAATAATGGTTTTAAAAATGATTTTGTGATATGGAGTAATTGCTAGTTTTTGTAATTTTTGATCCATTGTTTCGATGATGGAGAAGGATTTGACTATTTATCAAGCGGACGTCTACTATTTGATGTTGCATGTGACTTATCTTGAATCTTTGAGTTTTCAAAAATTTTCACTGCCATCTCATGGATGTCATTGATTTTGGTTGTGAGCCTGATCAAATAAATAATTTGATTTAACTTTCATACTGTAGGTTTATCACTAACTCTTTCAAGTGAAACATGAGCCAGAGTTGATGTATCATCATACGAATTGTTTTCTGGAATAATATGGTCGCAAATCCTGTTTTCTTTTCATGTTCCCACATTAATGAGTAAGATTTGAAATATTCCATTACTAAAAGCCACTCGATATTATTATTTCCCTTGCCCAGTGAAATATGGCAGAAAAATATTTCGTCTCTGTGTATAAGGTATTGTTTTTTTTTTTTTTTTTTTTTTTTTGTTTTTTGTAGATGAATGTGTAAACAGTTGCCACTTTTCCTGATAAATTCTACTCCTCCTTAATTCAAAAGATTACGCAAAATTACTACTGGTAGCCGTAATTCATTTGCATCTCAATGAATCTTGATTTTTTTGGGAGTCATCCTATGGTTGCGTTGGTATCTTAAGTTTGACTTGACCAGGTTGGGTCGTTAAGGTTTAGGTAGGTCTTAAGTTCATTCGTCCTCATCTCTAGTCCTCTTAATTTTTATTTTTTTTCTACTTAATTTATTGTTTCACGAAGGATTAGGTAGGCAGGACAAGATGGGATCATCCGGAAGACAATAAATCTAGTTAGTAATTCTTAGCAAGTATATTTACCTTACCTATCATCACCTTCATATCCATAGAAAATATTTTGAAAATCTCTTCACTCCAGGTTTTCAGTCACGTCTTGGGGGTAAAAATTTGCATTCATAATTCATTTACATAAACGTGGAAAAAAAAAAAAAAAAGATTGTATAAAAATTTCCAAAGAAATTTTTGTATTTTTTGACAAGGTTGAGATACTCCTAATGGAGATGAAAGTGTAAAAATTGGAGAGAAGGCTCTTTTTCATCCAAGTCAAGTGATCTGGGAAGCTGAGTGGGTTGGGATTGATTTTTCTAAAGATCTCTCCAAGGGATTGAGAAGAATGGAAGAGTCTTAAAGAGACTGCCGCCTGAGGCTGACCTCTCAGTGGGGGATGATGCCGTGTTTGTTTTACTCATAACTAGAAAGACATCCATATTATTCTGTTCTCTAAATGACAGGCTGACTGAGGCAGAACCCATCTTAAAAATTAATTCTAATTATCCAGTTTTCCACCGACTCGGTCCGAAAAAACATGAATGAATTTTCTTTTTCCATCCAAAACGTTCTATCTGGCAGAAGTCCAGTGGTGGGAAAGGATTTTGATTTTTTACGAAAGGTCATGCTGTGTGTTGTCTTTGGTAATGAGGAGCCCCCACGGTCCGCTTGTCCCGTTCTGACAATATCTTGTAGTAGTAAATGAGTTGAGAGAGGTATAGAAAAATTTTGGATTATAAAATAGAATCAATAATAAAGAATTATTATAAGAAGGAATATCTCTTGGAGTTTATGACTCTTTCTATGTGAATTAGTCTAATATTGACTAAGGCATAGACCAAAGGGATAAAAATGTACTCAATAGACTATAATGAAATGACAATGAGAGAAACAAAAGGAAAAGTCAATTGTTTCTGTTCTCCAGCTGAGAAGTGACAGGTAGGAAGGAGATGGACACTCGTCGAAGAAAGCATAGGGAGACTTCGTCTCTGTCTTCAAAGTGAGTGAGTTGAGGGGTAGGTTTGCAGGAATTGTGGAGAGAAACCCCCTGGTGGGTTCCGGTCGTCTTGGCGCCACCAAAAATCTAATCCTCTCTACTTGGATTCCCTTATCACTCAAGTCCAAGGAATGACCATGTCAAAGGGAAAGCAATTTTTTTTTTTTTTTTTTTTTTTTTTTTTTTTTTTTTATAATTCATTTTTACAAGGGATTGGCTTGAGGTGTGTTTTTTTGGGTCTCTTCTCTAATTTTTATTTTCTCCTGGTGGGAACTTGGAGTCTGTTCTGGAGACATTATGAGTGTAGACAATGGAGTCTTGAGTTGAATCTCTTTTTTTTTTGTAAAAATTGGAATTGGGGAGTAGTAGGGCAGAGACCTTTTGTTACATAATTTTTGAAAGGATGAGAGGCCTAATGGGAACAGATGTTAGAGATTAGTGTAGTACTTGAGTAGAGGAGGAAATTGTTAGGGCTGGACATGTTAGTAGAATTGGCCCTTATGTAACTTTTCACTAAAGTACACAAAACAATTAACGAGAAGCTTAATCATGATGACTGAAACCCACCTTCCCTTTCCGGTCCTATCTTAAGAATCAGATAAATTTTAAAGTTAGAGAACTCACCACCACTAGAACTAATTCTAAGAACCTTTATATAAAAATAAATAAATAGCCCTTTGGTTGTATTTATTAAAATAGACATATCATGACTCGTTTCTTATATATTAAGGGTTAAAATAATAGAGGAGGGCCGTTTAGACTGCTGTGTGGATATAAAGAATTGAAAGTTAATTAAAATGACACTTCTTTTGTTTTCTGGAGAGACGCGTGAGAAAGGAACGGAAGAGATTTGAGTTGAATTGGGTAAGATAATTGGTAGTTTGAATCAACGTGAGCAAACAAGAGTTTGTTGATGATAATTTGAGTTTTATCATGAAATTGAATGAAAGGGGTTTTGCCCTTAAATGACTTGACGTTAATAATAGGGACGTGCATGGTTAGTTGAATTTTTGGTTTGAGAGAGATTAGTATGTGGTGAGAAGGGTTTCTGTTTAGAAATAGGTTATTATTACGTTATACTATTATGGTTTGTTTAGATTTTTGAAATTTTTTNGAAGGGTTTCTGTTTAGAAATAGGTTATTATTACGTTATACTATTATGGTTTGTTTAGATTTTTGAAATTTTTTGGTTGTTTTTTAATCTTTTTTCCATAGTGTTATTTTCTCTTTTTTTTTTTTTGTATTTTGTAGTATTTTGGATAAGTTATTCTTGTGAAGATTTGAATTGATTACCATTAGAATNGAAGGGTTTCTGTTTAGAAATAGGTTATTATTACGTTATACTATTATGGTTTGTTTAGATTTTTGAAATTTTTTTGTTGTTTTTTAATCTTTTTTCCATAGTGTTATTTTCTCTTTTTTTTTTTGTATTTTGTAGTATTTTGGATAAGTTATTCTTGTGAAGATTTGAATTGATTACCATTAGAATTNTTTTTTTTTTTGTATTTTGTAGTATTTTGGATAAGTTATTCTTGTGAAGATTTGAATTGATTACCATTAGAATTAAGAGTGAAGGGTTTAATCTTAATTCAGAATTGGTAAATTAATGTCTGAGTTTTTGTCTAAAGTGAATGAAGTAAAAAGAGTGAGTTTGATTATAATGATTATGATTGGCACGTGTTTTTTTATGAACATGAGATTGAAGGTGGTGAGAGTCGAATTCTCCATCATAGGCTAATGATGATGAGTTGAGTGGATTTGATGTGATGATGCGATGGTAGGATCCTTCTGGACAAAGGTATTATTTGTTTTTATGTAAACGTATTTTTAAGGTCTAAGATGACTTTAGAGTTAATGAATTCTCTCCCATGTAATCAAAGTAGATCATTTTAAGGATTTTGTTTGGAAAGGTATAAGTTGGGAGGAGTTGACTGACAGGTCCTTCTCAACTTAAAAGATTTTGACACTCGTCCTCTAAACGGACCTTTAAATTTTATTTACACATGAAGGACTTATTTGCTCCAGGTCAGAGGATAGACTTTTTTTTCTTTTTCTTTTTCTTTTTTTTTTTCTTTTTCTTTTTTTTTTTACTTTTTTGAGTTTAGTTTTTAGTTTAGTTTAGTCCAAGAATTTCGTTATTCTTTCTCACCGGACAGGATTCTTTTTCTTTTTTTTTTTTTTTTTTTTGGGTATAATCTAGTAATACTTTTCTTAACCAAAGGGTAAGAAATAAGGATTGTTGTGGAATTGAATTTTTGTATGAGGTTGATGTTAAGGAGGGTGTATTATTGTCTCATGTGTCGTATGATGACTCTTTGTTGGAGACATTTGTCATGAGAAGATTATGATAATGGACAGGAGGGGATAATAGGGAATGGATTTTTTTTTGTCCTGTTTTTAGAACTCCAAATGTTGTTTTTTTCGGAAGATTAAGTGGAGGAGTCAAAAAATAAACGGAAGAAAAGAAGATATTTTAAAATTGACCCTTGAAAAAATGCTACGCGTGGCGGAACAAAAGGATCATGTCGTCATTCCTTTTTCTTGTCGATGATTTTGTATTATGAACTAGAAATGGATGTTTAGTACTATAGGAGACTTTTGACACTTTTTTTAAGGGGACTTATTATTTGGTTCTGGTCATGATTATATGCTCCCTTGACCAGGTATCGCAAACCTACTCTGTGGGATACCTTTCAATAAATGTATCCGACTTTTTTAGAAATTTTTTTTTAATTCTCTGTTCACCACCGCGCAACGGCGAGACACTCACTACTAACTAATCTATTATTATTGTTCATCTAATAGACACAATCTTTAGAGAAAGTGTTTTAAATTCTCGTCTAAGNACTAACTAATCTATTATTATTGTTCATCTAATAGACACAATCTTTAGAGAAAGTGTTTTAAATTCTCGTCTAAGTAAAAACAATAATTGAACTTGTAGTTATTTTTGGAAATTAGATTATACGAATTATAAAATTTTCAAAAAAAAAATTAAATATTCGACAAGAGTTAAAAAAAATTTCTAAATGGCAAAAGTAGAATTAAATTAAATTAAATTATTTATGCTGTTAGACAGCTAAGAATATCCGTTCATTGCCTGATACTTATTTTATTAAATATAGCTTTCCTTTTAGTCAATTTCAANACTAACTAATCTATTATTATTGTTCATCTAATAGACACAATCTTTAGAGAAAGTGTTTTAAATTCTCGTCTAAGCAAAAACAATAATTGAACTTGTAGTTATTTTTGGAAATTAGATTATACGAATTATAAAATTTTCAAAAAAAAAATTAATTATTCGACAAGAGTTAAAAAAAATTTCTAAATGGCAAAAGTAGAATTTAATTAAATTAAATTATTTATGCTGTTGGACAGCTAAGAATATCCGTTCATTGCCTGATACTTATTTTATTAAATATAGCTTTCCTTTTAGTCAATTTCAATTTGTAATAATTTGAAATAGCATTCACATATTAATTTCTAAAAATCAAATTGATTCAATAACTAACTTCTAAATTTATATATAAAAAAGAAAAGTTTTTAACACATAACGAGCCCGAATTTGAATGACAATTTTGCACAAGGTAAAAGGATTATAAAGTGTATTTAAATTACAACTTGTTAAAAAAAATTGTTGATTAATAAGTGAGAAGATGAAAATTTTATATTTAGATAATAAGTTTGAGTATATAAATGTAAGAGAAAGTGTTTATAGTTATTTAAAATTGAGGATTGATTGGTTATATTTTCACTTTGGGATGAATGAGTCTAGAGTTTAAAAAACAAACATTGGCTCCAAGGGATGAAGAATTAATGAGTGGTGAGTTGTGACTTGTGTTGAGTAGTCTCTTTAGTAATGTCTAGAAAAGGAAAGGGATGATCAAAGATCCATTTACCTACACATTTGTTTCACCAAAACTTGTTCTTTGAAAATCTTGTATTTTCTCCCATGGAGTCCATCTTCTAAGAAACTACGACAGTGGGCAAGGAAAGTAATCAATAGAATAGAATGTTAAAGGAACGGAGTCAGATCTCCTACATTTACCATCTTTTATGTAAAATTATCTACATAAATTTCCAAAGGTTGAGACACATACATTACTCTTTCTTCATAACCCGCAAGTTACTGGAAACTTTAGGCATTTTCGAACCTTCGGCATTCGTTTGAAACTTTTTACGTTCCTAATAACCGCCCAATTCATTTTATTTTGATGAAGATTCAACTATACTTATTTTACACGCATCTCCTTAGTTGTTGTTGTTTTTTCTTCTCTCTCTCTCTCTCTCTCTCTCTCTCTCCTTTCTTCAATTCTCCGCCATGTAAAGATTCACTGGACATGGACTCTTGTCAATTTCCTTAATTTTAGATTTATTTTTTGACGGAAAACTTTAAAGATCTGTCATCATCTGAAATGTAAATGTACTGAGATATTGCTAGATTATGCTAATTTTCAATTGTCATTGTCGTATGTGATGGTTTGCTATGTCAATGATTCTGGTTTTTATCAACTGCACCTGTGGTAATTTCTCTTGTTGAGGGTTTTGAATGTTTAAAGAGTTTTTGTGTTAGTTGAGCCCAACCCTAAAAATAATTGCTTTACTTCTCTCCTGTTTCAAGATGTGATTGAAAAAAAAAAAAACTTATTTAGCCTACACATGTAAGCGACACTCTTCTTTTGATAGTTTAGATATTCCTAACTTCCGTTGTGGAGACTGTTTTTTTGTAGAAATAGAGCCTGTGAACGGCTTTATTGACTCATCAGTAACAACTCACCAACATTTTAATTTTACCATATTTGTACATTGATAAAGTTTTCAATGTCTCTCTCTTCTCGAGCCGAATTTGGAAATATTTTTCAAAATGATACTTTCAAGTTTGAATTAATCCAATATTTTTATTTATTTTTATTTATTTATTATTTGTTTGATCGTTAGTTTATTCTTTTCATTTTCTGTAGTAACTTCCTTTGAAAGCAGGATATTATTAGTGGTTTGTAAAATAAATAAGGACATGCAAAGTTCCCTGCTGTTTGTTGATGAGGAACTCTGTGTTGAAAGATGGGGACAATGAATTATATAAAAATAAAGTTGGAATGAAATGTGATTCCATCTCCCTCCACTTCCTCTTTTTAAGATTATTATTCCAAAGTAATGTAATTAATATATTAGTTGAGTTGTTTCTGGTCTAGAAATACATTTCCCTAGGAGTTGAGGAGATTAATTTATAATTAATCTGGAAACGAACTTTCTTCACCCGACCAAATGCATCCGGTGTCAGAGTTAATGACATACGGCTTCTACTATTATTCGTTTGATTACTCAATCAACCCTTTCCAAAAAATAAGAATAGCAGGAGTAGACAACACATTTTCATATTATACTCTTCTATTTTGGCACAGAAGGGTAGGTTTCTATAGGTACATTTATATCATCCCATTTCTGCTCCTATCGTTAGGTTTTTTGAAGTATGGGAATTGCTCTAGACACTCTCCAAAGTCTTTGATGAGTCCTTAGAGATATCTTGTATTTATGGATCCAATTTATGCCTACTTGGAGTCTTTTGCCTCCTGATTCTAGAAAAAAAGATTATCCTTATATCTATCTAGAAGAGAAAATTGTACATTTTCTGTTCCTTTTTTTTCCTATGTGTTTCGTACCCCCTTTCTCCTTTAATCAATTTAGCTAGAGAAAGGAGCAGACGAGACGGGAAAAAATAGAACCATTTGTTTGAATTAGTGGACAGGAATGGATATTCGAGAGTTTCCAAACCCCTAGTCGAGATACATTTTCGCTCGATTCTAATCAAATTATTCCACATTTGCCGAATTTTTTTCAACTCCCTCAATCCTCTGGTGCTAAATTTGTCTCAATTTTCTACTCTTTTCTGTAGTTTTTTTTTTTCCACCCTTTGGACAGGATTTCGTCTCTTTTTGAGTGGATTTTAATTGAAGCCATAAGAACCTTCATTAATTATTCATTTATGACAAGCTTTTTTCGTTTTTTCCCTGTTGTATGAATTCTTGATGAAACGGTAACAGAAATTACACTCGGTAAATAGGTGGACACATTTGGTTCATTATGTTTTTATAGACTATAGACGTTATCAATTCTGAGACGTTTTCATACTCTGATTATTCTGATGAATTAGTAAAAAGTATTTCTAAAAAGAATAGATTTCTAAACTGCCGTTTCTCAANATACTCTGATTATTCTGATGAATTAGTAAAAAGTATTTCTAAAAAGAATAGATTTCTAAACTGCCGTTTCTCAATTGTATCGATAGTGTTATTTTTTTTATTCACTCAGTCAGTAGTGAAGTATTATAGCAAGTGAAGAATGAAATGAAAAATTCGATTTCAAACACTAGTGTTTTTCTTTTTTCGATTTTGTCAGCGTCAGTTTTTAATAATTTTTATTTACAGAAGTTGGGCTAGAATTTGAGTATTTTGATGTACAAAGCAACAACTTTCTCTCTATTGTTAAAGACGAAACCTAGTTAAATTAAAATGAACTAGAACACTTAAGCTAGTGTTAGTTAGAAGAAAAATTTCTATTTTTAAAGCTTATTGGTGTAGGAGGTTAATTTCACTATCAACTTATTCTTTCTCGTGACTCCTTTTGTCAATTGTAGTGACAAAGGTTTTGGCAAGAATCTTTGGATGATAGGGGATGAGAAATTGGAAAAGGAGTTGTTAATAATACTTATTACTCTGGAACAACATACCGCCAATTATTCAGAGTTTTTCAAGTGACCTGCTATTGGTGACAAGTTCTCTCGTTAGTCGCCATGTATGTTTGGATGCATTTTCAAGTGCAGTCGGTGACTTTCCTTTGAATAGATCCAGGTTTGGGAGGAAATAATGTGGACATCGGCGACATTGGAGACAAGAAATGAGCTGAAGAAGGATTCCATTGATACGATCTCCGAGACAAGGTTCTTCCCATTCAGTGTCACGCCCATGTTTTTCACATTCATAGAGCAATAGTGTCTTCATGTGGTAGGATGTCACTGGATTACCTAAAGATAAATAACCTATTATTTGTCTAGCACTTGAGATTTTTTGATCTTGTAAATTTAGGATTGATTTTTTGGAATTAATAATTGAAACTTACCAGCAAGATCCAAATGACGATCTCGTAGAGTTTTTAGTAGACTGAGACATTTCTTTCGACAACCACCTTGAAGAAGACGATTTTCGGCTTCTGCAAAAGACAATACCCAAGCATCCCCTTCCATTGCTGATTGTTTTCCCTATATAAATAATTTAGAATTAGAATAGTAGGATGGATTATCAAGATAAAGTATTTGTGTTGTGTAAAATTTACCTGCATAGATAAACTTTCTTTAGAAAGAAGGTCAAAACCTTCTTGTTTGACTTCGGTGACAAGGTTTGGATGTGGCCACGTGAATTGTGGAATAGGCCAATGAGCTGCACTCCTTGGCCAAACTCCAGAACATTTGAATGCAGGAGTAATTTGAACGACAAATCGTTCTCTTATTCGTAATTTAACTTCTGTAGTATCAGCAATCATTTTCACTGATTCTCGATAGGAGCACTTGTCACATGCTTGTGCGACCAAAGTTTGAAAACGAGATCGAATTTTCCTAGCTGACAAATAACCACTAGCTGTAATAAATTCGACCCAGAGGGACATTGACCTCTTTCTTCCATCACTCAACTTTAATACAGCACATCCAGGCAAAGTCCCATCATCAACAAAATTAAATACACCCATTTGATTGAGGTAGAGAACGACTTCGAATTCTGTAGGAGAAATTACTTCCAACCCTTCAAAACGTCCATTACATTCTGCAAGGGATGAAATAAATCTTGGTTCTTGGGCTTCAACTTCTTTGAGAACATCTTGAACAACTTTACACACTTCACGAATTGTTTTACCAATTCCATTCTTCCGAACTTGAACTCTCTCTCCACAGTATTTATTCAATTGATAGAGCATTTTTGATTGTGGACCTATCATATCATATGGTACTAACATTTTGGAGACTTAGAATGAACGATCCTATTCAACACTAAAAAATTCTATCACATGAAACATTCGTCAAGAAAAGTTTCGACATTCAACAGTATGACAAGAATACAAATAGAACAAATGATAGGTAATAATTAAAATTTGTCAATAGTAACATGGTTAGTCAAACACTTTCACCACTGTCTTTGTAGCCTTAGTATTTTAATTTTTAGTGATTTGGGAGTTGTAGATATTCTTTAAAATATTGATTCATTTTAGTATTATCCTTGAGCAAATTGAGCAGTAAAAAATTTTTAGTTGGCAAATTTTATACTTCGTAAAATTGTTGTTTGAAAATTATGCGACTACGAGAAGAGGGTAAAAAAAAAAGTTTGGCGCCAACCCTGTATGTAAATTTGCGAAAGCCAGACGATAACTTTATGCTCGAAATTAAACTATTTGATAAATAGATGTTTGTAACAAAATGTTCGGGATAATCTTTACTTCGGTATGACTTTAGAATTAGGTGACATGCGATCTTTTTTTTTATGTAAAACTATTACTCATGCGATTTCATACTTTTATTTTTAAGTATGGAACCATATTAATAGTACAAGTTTGTACTGAAAGACTGATTGATGAAATGGAAATACCGAAAACGAAAAATTTGGAGATGGAAATTTATATAAAATTGATTTGAAAGGGAAGAAACCTTTTTTATCAAAATCATATATGATTATTAGTACTATTGGAATAAATATTAGGCATATCGGGCATAAGTTTGATAAATTACAGAAAACGATACGNAGTTTGTACTGAAAGACTGATTGATGAAATGGAAATACCGAAAACGAAAAATTTGGAGATGGAAATTTATATAAATTGATTTGAAAGGGAAGAAAACTTTTTTATCAAAATCATATATGATTATTAGTACTATTGGAATAAATATTAGGCATATCGGGCATAAGTTTGATAAATTACAGAAAACGATACGAATTTAAGACATTTTTTTTTTGTAAAAATTTAGCTGTTGTTTAGCGAAAAAGTGAATTTTTTGATCAACTTATTTTGAAACTGGATTTTCAAATAAAATCCTACTGTCCAAATTAGTATAAATTACGTATTAACTAGTGAGAACTCAATCTGTCTGAAAATACACGGATGATAAGTAAAGTCTATGCTAAGATATTCTGTAGTATAAGTTGTCAAAAAATTGAAAAGATTTCGCGGTTTNAAATTAGTATAAATTACGTATTAACTAGTGAGAACTCAATCTGTCTGAAAATACACGGATGATAAGTAAAGTCTATGCTAAGATATTCTGTAGTATAAGTTGTCAAAAAATTGAAAAAATTTGCATGTCGCGGTTATGTTAAATATAAAATGAAACTAGGGAGTCAAAACTTTTCTTGTCAGAACTTCTGAATGTCGAAACTCACATATGNTGTTAAATATAAAATGAAACTAGGGAGTCAAAACTTTTCTTGTCAGAACTTCTGAATGTCGAAACTCACATATGGAACCGAAAAAATAAGGAGAGAAAAACTTTCACATCAGACTTCACTCAACTAAAATATTTTGGTGACATTTTTTTTTTCTCGTTTCCGAATCCAATTTTTTAAGAAGAATCAATCAATCCAAATGATATTATTGAATAATTTTTGTTGTAATGAAATGTGAGGTTGTTTTGAGTAACTTGGGTCTGAAAAATGAGAATAGCGTCCATCCAATTCAAGAGAAGAATACAAAGTGACAAAACGGGTTTTATTTTCACCACTGCAGAAAATGTGGGTAGAGTAACTCGCTCGATTCTCATTGTACATGAGAGATTCCAAAGAGGGAGGTCCTCCGAAGTTTTGGGGTTTTTGAGACGCCTTCTCTTGAAAGAGAATCGGATAAACGCCCACAGCACGCGACTACCAACATCAAGACAGAACCTAAGCCACGGATTTTCCCTGTTTCTCAAACCTCGGAGAAATGTATATTTGGATTCTCTGGAAACTTTCTTCCCATTCCTCCTTGTCAAATTACAATGATTTGGAAGTGAAATTGGAATCATTCATAATTGGATTTCTTTAGTTCTCANATTCCTCCTTGTCAAATTACAATGATTTGGAAGTGAAATTGGAATCATTCATAATTGGATTTCTTTAGTTCTCATTGGATAGAGTTGAAGAAATTGGTACAAGTTTTTACTATATTATAGAAATTTTTCATTATGTTCCACCTAGTAGTATAAAAATTTAACCAAAGGTTTTATTAGGAGTTAGTGGGAACGGTTTGTTTTTATTGTAGCAGGGATTTTTTTTTTATTGTTGTAGGGATTTTTTTTCGAGGAATTGGAGCAGAAGGATGATTTTTGAAAAGTGGAGCGGAATTTCAGTTTGATGAGTTCTTGCATAATATGCTAAACTGAGTTACTTAGCTTAGCATGCTTATGTTGCTTCCTAATCTCCATGTTACTAATTATGTCAGTTAGTGAAAGGTATAATTAATTCCATGTTCTTTAAGAGTTAAAAATGTTGAATTTGTATTCCGTGCTGTGCGATATGAAAATATTGAATTTGTATTCCATACTGTACAATTTCACTTTGGTTTAGACGAAAGTCGAAATAAATGACTACGCTTAGCTATGTTCGCAGAATAACCGGAGAACTTAAAAACAGTAGAAAAATTTAATTCAAACATACTGCATCTCCTTATCCATAATGAGATATGAGCGAGTGGTTCTTTACAAACTCCTTTAGTTAGGTTTGTTAAGTTTTTTATATTAAATTTAGGATTTTTAGTAAAAGTTTCACAGTGTTTCGGGGTGTTGGGGCTATTCTATGAATGTAGTTGGGTGTAGAGTAGGCTATTTTGATTCAGGTTGGTTTATGTGGCTTTAAAAAAATTTTAATATATAACAGTGAATTTCGGTACAGTGAATTTCGGTACAGTGAATTTCGGTTATAACAAGTTTGGTGTAGTAGACTTGTAATGTACCAACGCAACGCCCTCGATCTCTGTTAAGAAGATAAGAATTTACATCCTCATTTGTGCGGTATATTCATCCCGATTATATTTAGTCTTTGTGGCTAATCTCTAGCTTGAACTACTCTCTTGTACTAAATAAGGTATATTTGCAATGGTATCTCATTTACTAGCGTACACTGCAAAGTCTACGTAGGTGGGCAGATTAATTGCCTCAGAATTCGAAATTACAAATTAGTGTTTCGCATGGCCCTGGCTCGAGTTGGTTCACAAAAATTGCTGAGCCAAAGTCATAGATTGGCTCTGGCTCATGTAATATTCTTTGCTAGAGCTATAACCCATGACCCAGCTCAGCCATGTCTCAATGGTTTCCTTTCCCCTTTCCCCAAATTACAAGGTTATTTTGCTTCAATTTATCAGGACAAAAAAATTCAAAATCTGGATAGATATCAATTTATCTTAAAAATTGATTCCCATCCTAATTGATACATGATTGAAAACGGAAATATATATATATTATATGAATCTGTAATTGTTAACAGAATAGAGAGATTAACTATTGGTAATTATTTGTTCAGGTTCGATTAAAGTATGGCAATATTATTGAGGTTATTTCTGATTCTTGATTTACGATAGCGCCTCAGAATTAAATTCGAAAAACAATCATAATTTTTGAGGATTGACTAGTGACCTGATTTTTTGCACATATTTCTCTAGTTTTAATGTTCTTTCACAAAAAAAAATATCATTTGGACCCAAAAATGAAACATTATTGTTCCCAGTTTGTTCATCACGAAGTGGGTTTTAGAAGGTACTTATGACCGTTTTCATGAGTACAATAATGCTCACCGCACTGTACGTTGTTACACTCCGAATTTCTATAGTAATAAAATTTAAATTGAAACGATAAGAAATTAAAATCCAAGGTTGACGAATTTACAAGAGTCAAGGAATGAAGGAGAAGTGAAATATTATATTTATTTACCATAATTATTACAATTATTATTGCAATGGAATCTTGTCAGTAAACCGTTATGGTACATATTTCACTTTGAAAGAAATACATATGATTTGGAACTGGTATTACTTTTTTTCTTCATATACAAAAAAAAAATTATTANTCACTTTGAAAGAAATACATATGATTTGGAACTGGTATTACTTTTTTTCTTCATATACAAAAAAAAAATTATTAGTATTTAGTTGAGCCATGAGCCACCACTGACTCTGACTCAATGCAAAAATCGGAGTCATGCGAAACACTATCACNGTATTTAGTTGAGCCATGAGCCACCACTGACTCTGACTCAATGCAAAAATCGGAGTCATGCGAAACACTATCACAAATTAATCATTACATTACATCTCACAACAAACTCAAATTCCAAATTAGGCATTATATTAAAGATGAAATTATATTTGGATATTTTAGTTGAAATTTTTACTCAACCAGTTTACATCATATGGGATACATATATCATCAACAAAATACAAATGTCAGGAATGATAATAAAAAAACCTTTGCTGAAATCATATAAAATGTCAAATTTTGTATAGGAGATAGGAAGTATGATAGAAAAATGTGATAAAATTTTAAAATAAAAAATTTAAAAATAGAAAATATTAAAATAGAAAATATAATTTCATTAGGAAAAATTTGGTTGAAATTTAAATTATAAATTTGAAAATACTAAATCTCTATTTTCTATGAAATTCTAAGAATATAATATTTTCTAGTTGGGACTATGTAGTAATTCCCAGTAACTATGTAGATAAAGTTGATGTTATAAGTTGTAAAGACAAAGAAATTTTGAATGTGACAGTGGGTTTATAGGACTGTAATAAAGTGGTGTTATATAAAAGTCATAAGCTGAGTGGAGTGAGTATATTATAATAACCGGAATCCACTGTATCACCTATCGGATGTATTGAAGCTGTTGGTTAAGTGAATTCTGAACAAAGGAGAATGGAGTTGAGTGAGAGAGTTGCGTGGTTGGTGTTGGTGGGTTCATTTCCTTCAGCCCCTCCTTGCTAACTGCTGTGACAAATATCCGTTCTTCATAGGAACTGACAGGATCCTGGGAATTGGGAAGATTATTGGCGCCGGCGTGAGGCCTTTATTATCCTTTACACATTCACTAAAGGAATCTCTTCCGCTTTTCTCATCTACGTTTCTATGGTAACAGGACTTCTACTACGAACCTTTCACTCAAACTAAAGTAGAGAGAAAACTTTCACCCCAATACTTTACTTTCCCCTCAATTTCTGTAGAAGCTGGAAATGGAAATGGAACGGAAAGACAACGAAATCTTTTCATGTTTTCTTCTCGTTCAAATCGAGGCCCCGGTTTGTATTTTTTTTTTTTTTACTAACTGGTTATACTCTTAAAAACCAGAAGTTTAGAAAACTTATTAACGTCAGTGGTTTCTATCCACTAATAAGGATAGAAGATTTTCTTCAAAATATTAGGTATTATTCTTGCCAGTTTAAAAATCTTACCTTACTTTCGTATTTAAACCAAAAAAAAAAAAGGAAATGGAGGATATTGATCTCCAATTCTTTGTATTTCCTGTGGTTTCTTTTTCTTTGCTTCTATGTATGTAAAAATTCTAAACGAACTAAAAATTCTAAACTCTTCGGCTGCTGGTTGTATTCTATTCAATATAAACCAAAAATTAGATCCTTTTGTGGACAATGTGTTTGATTCAGGTTTACTATTTTTTTTTGTTCAAAATTGGACTCGGATTAGATCAGTCATCCATCATCCATCAAGTTGTTAGGTGTTTGATTTCATGAACACTTCCAACGCCGGCAAAAAAAAAAAAGAATTTTTTTTTTCTTAAAGTTTTCGTGATATTTAAATGAATTGGGTTAGAATTGATGATTGAAACATATTATTGTGTTTTAATTAGATTGGTTTCTGTTACCTTGAGATAATATATAGTAGTGGAAAAGTGTTTAGTGGAATTGGGAGAAAGTATGCTTCTGGTTAGTGTCATTTTTTTGTACAGTTGGCGTCATCCAGGGGGAAGTTGATAGTAAAGTAATGGTAAAGTCTAATTTTTCATCTGCCTAAAACGTCTCCGAAGACCTTTAGGGTTGAATGAGAGAAGGCAGGAATCCGTATCTTTGAATAAGTACTTGACACCGAAGACCGGAAATTCGAGACAGATCATTCTCTCTTTCTGTTGAAATTTGAGGAGGGTCGTCTTGGTGGACAATTATCCAGAGTGATAACATCTTCTCTGTATGTATGAGAAAGGGGATACTTTATACTTGGCCTCAGTTGAATAGATATTTCTCAGTGAACCATGAGAAGAATAAGGTGTAGATTCTAGGTCCAGCAGTACTTTCTGCCAAACTCTTATTCTATAAGTGCGATGTAGTAGTGATTGTAATCTTGTATGAAGGAAAAATGAAAATGATGAGAATAATGTCCATCCATTTGGTAAAATTATCTTAAGAGATGGAAATGAATCCGAAATTATGGTTTTCAAATGACAACTTGATTTTCAACATGACTGCTTCATCCCTCTCATGATTCTCTATTTCTATTGAGCGTGTTTACTGAGCCTTAAAGTATAGAATTCATTCCAAATGGGTTAGTCTGGGTAAGGAATTTAGAAATCGGTAAAAGGGGGTTGGTAGAGAGAAAGTTGTGATTATGTGGATTTAATTTATACATTTTATTACAACTATAATCACTACTTGTTTTTTATTTTTTATCCAGTGATATAGATTGACTTGTAGTCGTNGTCTGGGTAAGGAATTTAGAAATCGGTAAAAGGGGGTTGGTAGAGAGAAAGTTGTGATTATGTGGATTTAATTTACATTTTATTACAACTATAATCACTACTTGTTTTTTATTTTTTATCCAGTGATATAGATTGACTTGTAGTCGTTTTTTTTTCTCATTCACGGCTGGAATGTAAACTAAATACTAACTGAATGTCTAAAAATTAAATGCGTGTTTGATAAAAATAAATTTTAGGCACTTAAAATGTTTGGATTAATTTAGTTTTTTCTGTTTAGTATTAGTGTTTAGAAACAAGAATATAATTAGGTTAAGGAGTCCCATTGAATCATCCGATTCGACCCTATTTATTCCCTTGTCACTTTTCTCTTTTTTTTTTTTTCATCCCTTCGACTCACTTTCTCTCATCCCTAAATACAATTAGTTTTACATTAAGGACTCTCAGAGAACTCTCATTGGGGATGAGGAAATGGGGAAAATACTATCATTGAGTAAAATCAGAGAAACAGATTTACTAATTTCTTCTCAACAAATGAAAATAAGTTCAAATCTTATTATAGGAACCAATTAGTTGTTCTGAATAATTTAAATCTCTTCTCTAAGTAATAATAACCTGAATTGAATTCAATCGTGGTGTGTTATTATTTTCTTTTACACTTTCCTTTGCCGGAGGTTTTTATAAGGAATTTTTTTTAGTAATGTATTCTTAAAGTTTTGTGAAATTTGAGTTAATAAGGTTTTAGGCTAATAAAATCCATAGGTAATAATAAGATTTTGTAAGTATTGATTGGTGGAAGTGGAAGTTTAACGGAAAGGATAAAAAGAGGTGAGGTAAGGTATTCATTGTGATGATGGCGTCGGATCTGACCAAAGGAGAAAAAAAAAGTGTTGGGATTTACTTTGAGCATAATTATGTGAAGAGAATCGGTTGCTTTGAGAAATTTTTATCGAAAGTGGAAGTAGCGGATAATGAGATATTGAAATTGAATTTGGTGGAGTAACTTTTGATAAATATGATATAAGGAGTAGTTAGGTTTGATATTAGAATTTAGGTTGAGGATTTGTATAAATTATTTGAGCAAAATTTACCAACCACTGTGGAAGCTCGGGTGGGTGGCTTCTGGCGGACGTCAGGCTTTGGAATTGTTGCATTCAGAGATAAAACTTTAAGGGTGAATTCTGTAACTCCTTGAGGAAGAGTCACCTGTTCTATGACCAGAGTCCTTCAAATTGTCTCCCTTTTGAAAAAAAAAAAAAAAAAAAAAAAACTTCTCCATCAATTCTACTGTCTCTAGGGTTTATCAGATGAGATCGAATTTTAAGATTAGGGGAATGGGTCTCATACTTGTTTATTAGAAGAAACTCAGAAGACTGGAAAGATCTTTAACAGCTTCCATTTGAAATTAGCTAGGATCTTTAGAAAGTTATTCAAAATTTAGAATTGAGAGATATGTTAGAAAATTTTTATTTTTGTTTTTGTTTTTTTCTTGTTGTTGCTGGGATATTATGTGTAGGAAGAAATTGTGCATCAATATTAAAATCGTGTGTAAGTGAAATAAAATAAATTTTATTATTATTATTTCATATCTCCATTTCTATTCTGCGTTAGTCTCAACTCTGACTAGGATGTATCGAGACCGAACTTTTATGAATAATGTGTCTTCTGAAGGAAGAAATTAGGCGACTCCATAAATTGTGAAGGAGCTGAGATCAGAGAATGAGTTGATCATGTTTAAGAGATCTAGTCACGGAACAAGGTTGGTTATTTTATTTGTGAAAATAAAGAAGCAGAAGAAATTGATGAGGTAGAAGTTTTTCTAACCAATGGAAGACATGACATAAGCGGAGATGAGGACACTGGATCTGTAGGGTCTCCTAAAAATGTGAACTTGATAAAGATCAGAAGCAAAAGACGAGAGAGTCTCTAGTTCTTAAGAGTTTACAGTATTACCTGTCTATGGTAGTGACGAGTTGCTCCTTGACATGGGCTTCAAAAAGTCGTATATCTTCGTAGGACCGGAGTCTAAGAAGAAAAAAAAAGGTACTTTGATAAAGTGTCCCCGAGTCCTTGGACTTGGTGGAACCACCCAATTATTTTGTTGCTGAGACAATTTTAGGGTTTCAAGGCAGGCGAGGTGTTGTTTGTTGGGAGGTTTGTAAGAGTAAGTCAGGTGGTACTTTATCCTGTGTCACATTCCAAAAGAAGACATGCTCTGAATCCTTAAGCTTGATAAGGAATAGCAAAGTCCTCTTGGATTCTTGGATTCTTAGATTCTTAGATTCTTTGGTGGTGGGTTTATGAAATAAATTAAATCAATCCTACCTTCCTAGCTACTGGACTTTCTCTTTCCTTCACTAAATATAAATTATTAAGTCTCTCTCACTGGACACTATGAACTCAGTAGTTAAAGAAATGAATCACAAGACGTTAGATGCCCTTTTGATCTTTAGTCACTTTGTATTTTTGTTGATAGTAGAATAGTGTTGAATTTAACCCGACTCCAACCAACTACCACCCCCGTCGCCTGTTACTGATAGTGAAACCCTTGGACACTCCTCTACGTAAACAAGGATATACAAATGACACAAAGGTTACAGATCAAAAAAAATTTTTTTTTTTTTTTATGAAAAGTACAAGTTAGTACTGGAACCTTAGGCTGTTTTATTTCGTGAAGTTTTTATAAAGCTAGTTTCCACTGTTTTATTATTAATTTGACACTTGGTAAAATGGAGTGTATCTTTAATTTAAGGATCTTGTAGCTTCCAGAGAGTCAAATGAACTCTATAACGATTACATCAATGTACAGATTTATAAAATATTAAATGAAAAATTGTGAACTGAAGGAATTACGAATTAGTTAAGTAATCGTTAAAAAAAAATTTTTTTTAAGAAACTGTAAAAGTGTAAAAGTTTTATTTTAACTCTAAAAGTTTTATTTTATGTGTGAATTAGGTTGATTATGTTTTGATGAAACGTCATTTCCTTTTCCCCTTCTCTTGATGAATTTGATTTCTCCAGAGAATTAAGAGTCCTTTTCTTTGTTGTATTGTGAAGAGGAGAGAATTGGTCTGTTTTCATTGTTGTAATTTTATTTCTCCATGTTGGTTGTAACTGGTTAGTAATGTTGTTGGGTGGTTGGTTAGTTTCTAGAAGCGGTGGACCGTTGGAAGAGTCTTGGAGGCAGTCAACCGGAAGTGATATAGGAATTGCTTTTATAATAAATTCAGACCTGGGATTCGTTTCACTCTCTCCTCTATGACTCTTGGTTTATGGAGCTTTTTAGCTCTTTAAATCCCTATCCTATATTTCATTTCCTATAATCACTCCGCCTTTCCCTTAGAAGTCTTTTAGTAGGGAGGGAAAGGGAATCTAAGGATTACTTTTCCCTCCGACCTTCTTTCTCTTATTCTCAGACCAAGAGGGTTGAGGTCTAGTGGGAGAAACAACTACTTTCTCTTCCTAACCAGTACTAAGTCCTAATCCCCTGCAATTTTTTTTTTTTTTTCTTTTTCAACTAGAGCCTATGTATGGATTTCTTCAATATGATTCTCCATGCATGGTGCCAGAGGGTCAAAATCAGATTACTGGATCCATTAGTGCAGGGAAGGAATTCAACACCATCCCCAAATTCACTACCAGTTCAAATGAACAATCTCCTCAGTACCAGTAGTAGACTGTGTTACAAACTACTACCCTTTGTTTTGTTTTCTTGCCCTCTACTCTTAACTTTCACTCTCAACTTTCTCTTTTCTCTTCTCATGAGGTTAGAAAATAGTGTAAAAGGCTCAGGAGTTTCCTTTCCTTCTCTTATGAATCAACAACTCTTCTTGTTCAGCGCATCTTCATTTTTTTTTAGTAAATCTTTGGAAAAAGAATCTTAAAAAAATTCTACCCCTATTCTTACCCTCTTCTCTTCTCTTCTCTTCTATTAGATATATATATATTTTTAGCTTGTTTTAGTTACCTTTAGTAAAAGGATTTGTTGGAGTAAAATGTAGTGGAGAGGAGATCGATACAACTCAATCAGATTGGTCATGCCATCCCATTCATCACTCTCCAAAGTAGATTTGGAGCATATAAGTGCCTACTTTCCATTTCATGTTCTACTCACATTAGTCTCTTTTTGGCCTTTTATTTTTATACTTTCTTTAGAGAATAGAGGATCCATTTTTCAATTAACGATCGTTGTTGGGGAGATTTGTTAGTTAGGAGAGACCGAGACTCATTTTAATTCTATTTACAATTCAAAATTAACCTTATTGTAGAGAGAGAGAGAGAACAAATTTTTTTTTTTTTCTTTTTTTTTGTATTGTAGAAATCACTGCCTTCCTGTCGCCTCATTGAAAAATTCAATTATTCAATTCTATTGAACTATTGATGATTAAGATTAAGAATGGAGAGAAAGTGAAGATAACTAAATGTTTGAATTGTTACTCTGTCTTTGTTGTTTATGAGAAGATGGACAAATATTATTTACCTTGTATGCATGTTCTCTCTCTTTATAGGCGTACTCTGAAGTAGTTAATGACCGGTTTTTTTTTNTATTATTTACCTTGTATGCATGTTCTCTCTCTTTATAGGCGTACTCTGAAGTAGTTAATGACCGGTTTTTTTTTATTCTTCCAACGCATCTCTCTCTCTCTCAAGGCGATTGGAACTGTCTTGCAATTATTTTATGATCTTAAAGAGAAGAGTTGAAGGGTTCTACTGGAGGTACTTCAACTNTATTATTTACCTTGTATGCATGTTCTCTCTCTTTATAGGCGTACTCTGAAGTAGTTAATGACCGGTTTTTTTTTTATTCTTCCAACGCATCTCTCTCTCTCTCTCAAGGCGCTTGGAACTGTCTTGCAATTATTTTATGATCTTAAAGAGAAGAGTTGAAGGGTTCTACTGGAGGTACTTCAACTCCTTCAAAGAGGTCAAACGATGAAGGGAGTTGAGAGTAAATATTTACTTTCTGCCGCCGTCTATAAATTCCACAAGTTTTTTTTTTTTGTTCTTTTATTTCATTTCTAAAATGCATATTTTTTATGTTTCAGGTTTTGAAATATTGCGATCATTTACACGGGAAATGGTACTTTAGCGAGATTCGAGCCATATTTTCACGACACTACCTTCTTCAGAATGTGGCTATTGAAATATTTCTGGCAAGTCGAAGTAAGTTTTTAAATTTTTATTATATTTAGATTAAATTATGTTTATCAAGTAAACAAACAAATCCTGTGTACATAAGTATAATAATTGAAATTTGTATTCACTTTAAATTGATTAAGCTTTGTTAGAATTTTATGAGATGTTTGTGGTAGTGGTTGACATCTAAAACGCTTTTGCATTTGCACGCTACCAGTCAGTCACGTAAACGTACCTACTTGTTGTTTTTTTTTTTTTTTTAATAGCACCTTTTCAGCTTATCGTCCTCCTTGACATGATGAAAAAGGGTCTCTCCCCTTTAGGTTTCGTGTGGATTCTCTTTCCCCTTTTTCTTAAGGATTTGTTGAGGTGACCCCTCAATTAATTACACAAATAACCCTTGAAATTGAAACCTTTCTATAGAATCTTGAGTTTCTTAAGAGGTCATTTAGTTCCTTCTTTCTTTTTCAACAAAGCTCTTCAATTGCTCTCTTTTAAGAAAAAAAAAACTAGTTTTTCTTTTAAGTTTATTTTTATTTTTATTTTATTTTTCTGTGAGAATTGAATAGGAGCGCAGATGTTAGAGAGATCAAAGACTCCGCACCTGTGGAATAAAGAGTTTCTTATATTTCAACACTTAAATTAGAATAAATTAGACAAAGGAAGCGCAAACAAAAGGCGTGGCTCGTGAGCGGGAACCTTTTCTTATTCTTTAGAATCACCTCACTATTTGTAATAAAAATTGATGAAAGATATGAGAAAGATTTTTGAATCTATGTATACCGATTTTCTATATTAGATTTCAATTTCTTTTCGTAATTATGAAGAATTTTATTATAAAGTAAAGGATTATTAGGACTAAAATTTAAGTAAATTCTTTGGGGGAAAGATTAGAAAGGATAAAAATAGTGTGGATTTATCGGTGTTATTAATGGATTTCATTTGTCATCGACAAACCCAGAATCCTATTTCTTTTTTTCCAAAGAATTGAAATATTATTGTTCATTGTTCATGGTGAGAATCCATCTATTTTGAGATCCTTTCCAAAACACCTGATGATTATCTCACAGATTTTCGTCCTCGTGTGCTTTTTACGTTATTCTTTGAATTTTGTTTTAGAACCGCTTTTGTTCATTGACCCTATCACCGTCGAAGGTAGGTCTCATATTATGCTAAAGACTAAAGAGAAATATCGATGAGAGTGATAAACTAAAATAATAACTTGGTTATGATTTAGCAGCATGATGTATCAAAATATTCAACCATTCTTGTTCAGTATTTGAAGGTTCTGTATTCGCTATGCTATTCATTATTATGTAACTTGCTCTATGCTTTCGGGTTTGAATTTAATGAGTTCAAGTGAATGTTAAATAATTTGTTTAAAGAGTTATTAGTATTGAGACTAATAATCCATATTTTCTTTATAATTTTTAGCTTCTGTGATGTTTGCTTTTCCGGACCAGGCGACAGTGAAGAAAGTAATTAAAGCCTTGCCAAGGGTTGGAGTAGGGATTAAATATGGAATTCCACAAACTAGGTAAGTGATTTTATTAAAACAGAAAATAATTTTAGATGACAATGGATAAGATTACATAAGAGATCCCGATAGTAGACTGTCATTTTTACCAACAGCGGTATTATTCGTTGTGTCTGTGTGTGTATGTATTTTCCAGACCATCTTGAATCCGAACTTCTTCTTTTTTTTTTTTTTTTTACTTTTTTTTTTTCATCTCGCTAGTTTATTTGAGATGAGAAGGATTAAATTCGCTCTGACATCACATTGACATTCCGTCTACGAATGGGGAAAGCCAGAATCACACTCCAGGGTTTCTTCGTTTTTTTTCTTGAGACAAATTTCCTTGGGAGTCATTCGAGCATTGTAAATTTATTTACAGATTATATCTTTCCACTCTCGAGTCTTAGAAAAAAATAACGTATAGAGTTAGTTGACACAAAAGCGAATGGTTATGATAGGGTCATCTCATAAATTCAATTTAAAATATTGTTTGTTTTTTGTGTGTGTGTTTTTTGTGTGTGTGTTTTTTGATTTCAAAAGTAAAGAGAAGATGAAAAATGAAATAATTGGACTAGTGTCAAGTGCTTTAGTTTCGATTTTTAGTAATGTAATGAGTTAGAGAGAATATAGTTTGGAGGGTCTGTCAAAGTAGACAAATTACTATGAGTCCCTTGAGTGAATCCAATGAAGACGAAAACTTATGATCCTGTCCGTTTATTTCATTTTTTTTTTAATTTCCACTACTTCTCAATCAGTTTGGTAGGAAAGTGTTAGAAAAGCCGCTTCTTTTTGTTTCCTATGAGAATCAAAAATCTAAGTTCTAATTAAAATTTTCTATAAGATGGGATGATGAATTATGCCATTTTATATGATAATCCTGATGGACATGAAGACATCATTAGTTTTTTTTTTTTTTTTTTTTTTTTTTTTTTTTTTTTTATGTAAAATTGCGNTTAAGTTGGTGTTCACGGTCGAAGACGAGGGGTTGTTGTATTACCGAATGAAGGACTAGTAGGTTCCCGGTGAGATAATTGTAACTTGTTCTCTTTCAGGCGAGCGTCGATGATGTCACCGCGTCAGTTAATGAGGGCTTCCAATATGACTCAGAAATGGCAGCGTCGAGAGATATCCAATTTTGAGTACTTAATGTTCCTCAATACTATTGCAGGTAAAAATTAATCAGAAAAGTTTGGGATTCAATGATTCCGTTGTGTAGATTATTTATTAGTTACTCATGATTGATTTATTTTTGGATCTTAGGTCGGACATACAATGACTTGAACCAATATCCTGTGTTCCCATGGATCCTTACCAATTATGACTCAAAGGAGTTGGATTTGGGTCTGTCTAGCAATTATAGAGATCTCTCAAAAGTGAGTTTTTTTTTTTTTTTTTTTTTTTTGCGTATTTTGGTAATAGTGACTGAGGATAGATTGTGTATTTGAAAAATATATATATATATAGCTTAAATGTAAGATAAAAATTGGAGAAGATTTTCATTTTAAGTACCTTTGTGGATTAGAGAGATGATTGTTAAGGTCAAATCTAGTGTCCTCAAAACTACCGCCGACTTGAGTAAATGGATAAAAATTGTTCTTGTCTTTTTTACAGCCTGCTGGAGCTTTAAATCCGAGTCGACGGGCTTATTTTGAAGAACGATACAACAGCTGGGAACATGAAAGTATTCCCCCTTTCCATTATGGGTCTCATTATTCTACTGCTGCCTTCACATTGAATTGGTTGCTCAGACTGGTATACTTTTCTTTCTCCATTGTCTCCATTTTCAAATGATAAACTGATAAAGTACTCAAAGGAACTTAATTTTTGACCGATTTTTAGGAACCATTTACAACCATGTTTCTAGCTCTCCAGAGTGGAAAGTTCGATCACCCGAATCGACTCTTCTCCTCTATCTCAATGGCATGGAAAAATTGTCAAAGAGATACGTCGGATGTGAAGGTGATTTGAAATTCCGTTACTAAAATGAAAAATAATGTGGGATTTATTTTTTAAATAATAATAATTTTTTTTTTGTTTACTACAGGAACTTATACCGGAACTCTTTTATCTTCCTGAAATGTTTACAAATGCACACCAATACAAACTAGGTTCACAGGATGAGACAGGAGTAGTTGATCATGTCCAGTTACCCACTTGGGCTTCCAGTCCTGATGAATTTGTTCGAATTCATCGGATGGTAAGTAAAAAGTAATGTAAATTTAATAATATATAATTGATATTTAAATCTATGTAAATATTTGTACACAGGCTCTGGAATCAGAAATTGTATCATGTCAACTCCACCAGTGGATCGATCTTATTTTTGGCTACAAACAAAAAGGTATGTATTATGAGATAATTCTGGTGGAAGGCTGTTTTCCTTCAATCCATTAGGAAAAGCGTAGCCTGAGTAATGAGTTAAGTGCTTCTGAGTGAATGGTACTTCCATGTAATAATTTTCATTTCATCTGCTCCTCCAAATAGAACTAACCAGGTCTCTAATTTTGGAATGTTTTGACTTACTCAAGCCTATTGAGACTTTACTCAAACCATCGTTTCTTCATAAATAAGAAAAAAAAGTGTCTCAAGAGACAATCTTGTCTGGTATATTTGGGCAAATGAACTCTGACAGTTCCTTCCGTTCCCTTGTAGTGAGCATAAAAATTTTCTTGAGTTGTCCGACAGGGATTGATGAAGGAATTGCTTTTTTGGAATAGAATATAAAAAAAAATAATAATTTTTTTATTTTTTAGAATGTTTTTTAAGTGACAAAATCTAAAGATTGGATTAGGTAGGATGTTCCGTATTTTCATTCTTTTGTCTTGGTCTTATCGGTATAATCATGACAAGACTCTCTTTCTAATAAGAATTCACAGCGGAGTGAAAGTGGGGGTCGTTATCCTTGAATTCTTCAACCAACCTCCTCTAAAGACTTTTGAATCATTATATAGAACGCCCACCGATTTATTACTCGTCTCGCCTAGTGTCAGTTCTCCGGATCCTCTCTGCCTTTCCTAAGGAACTATTTAGAATATGACTTGGGGATCGGTACAATTTGGTCAGATCTTATAGATTCTTGTTTCTTTTTTTTTTGTTGTGTTTTTTTTTTTTTTTTTAAACTTATTGTTCGCCGAAACCTCGGAAGTGATGAGACATGACCACCCAGTTCCATCCTTTTCAACATCTCAACGTGATTCCTGAGGAGCTAATTCATTACCTTGCTTTCACTTATTCAACTTAATTTACTGACGAGACTAAAAATTTCATGAAATGTTTTAGACATTTTTTTTGTGGGTTCTGTAGTTTACTTTTTTTTTTTTTTTTTTTTTTTTTTTTTTTTTTTTTTTNTTGTTGAGCCATCAGATCATCTGAAATCAAGGAATTTAGATGCATATTTTTTATACTTAAGGATAGTTTTTATTTAATTTTTTTGTTGTAATTGTTGATTTAAAAATTTAAATTTCTTATGGTTTATTTCTGATGCCTTAAAGTGTGGTGAAAATAGACTCATTATCTCTACCATGCATGAATAGAAATTGAGAAAGTTAGACACGGGAGTAGTCGTAAATTGTTTCTGACACTACCACGCGGTAGAGTAATTATCTGAATTTGTATTTGAAAAATCCAATCTCTTCCACATGTGCCACCGATTATTTCACTTCGTTTTGTCTTGTGTCTCTTGTCTGTGTCTCTGGTACAGGAATTTCATGAATGAAAGCACTGGGATTGGTTTATGTCTCAATTAGCGTGACCTCTCACTGGTGTTCTTAATATATATTTTATTTTTTTTTTCTACGTCGTTGTTCTTTTTGTAATAGTGTTTGTTTTACTAGGACCAGAAGCAATTCGGGCTACTAATGTCTTCTATTACTTGACATATGAAGGAAGTGTGGATTTAGATGCTGTAAATGACCATATAATGCTTGAAGTAAGTAGTTATTATCTATATGAAACTTATGGAATTATAAAGGTAGCAATGTAATTTTGGGAATTTTTTTTTTTTTTTAATTTTAGGCAATTGAAAACCAAATTCGGAGTTTTGGTCAAACGCCTTCCCAACTCCTCATGGAGCCACATCCACCTCGAAGTTCTGCTATGCATNATAGGTAGCAATGTAATTTTGGGAAATTTTTTTTTTTTAATTTTAGGCAATTGAAAACCAAATTCGGAGTTTTGGTCAAACGCCTTCCCAACTCCTCATGGAGCCACATCCACCTCGAAGTTCTGCTATGCATTTAGTATGTGTAATACTTTTAGTTATTGCTGATCTAATATAAAAACTTAGATTTTGGAATTGTTTATATAGCATATACATTTTTATTTTATTTTTTCAGACTCCGATGATGTTCTCCACAGTTCCTGACGATGTATGCATGGTGATGAAGTTCCTATCGAACTCTCCAATCTGTCATATTTCAGCCAATAGTTATCCCCAGCTACCTCAACCATCAGTCGTTACAGTTACAGCTAGTCAAAATTTTGCTGTAAATAAATGGAATTCTAATTATTCAGGTATATATTTGACTATGCACGCATGAGCACACTTTGCATGATTTCTTATCTTTTTCAGCTTCAATGCACTCACCAAGTTTTGCTGAATCTACTCCGAGCATAGCAGCAAACTTACCTCTCATAATGGATCCAGTTTTAGCTCAAGTGAACAATCATATGCCGAAACGACATTTGGGTGACAATTTTAGTCAAAAAGTTAAGATGAGAGCCAATTGCTTTGTGACGACTGTGGACTCAAAATTTCTTATCGCTTGTGGTTTTTGGGATCATAGTTTCCGTGTCTTCTCAACCGAATCAGGTAAGGGAATTGATGGGATTAATTGGATTAATTATGTGAGTTTTTTTTTCAAATTCAATTTTATTATTTTGTAGCCAAAATCGTTCAAATCGTGTTTGGTCATTTCGGTGTAATTACATGCCTTGGTCGTTCTGAGTGCAATATAACATCAGATTGTTACGTAGCCTCTGGATCTGCCGACTGTACAGTTCTGCTTTGGCACTGGAATGCAAGGTGTCAAGCCATAGTTGGAGACGGTGATCATCCAACACCACGAGCAACGCTCACAGGACATGACAGTCCAGTTACAGCTCTTGTTATTTCAGCAGAATTGGGATTAGTTGTTAGTTCATCAGAATGTAAGTTATCATAATGTAAGTAAGTCATGTAAATAGTTGAAAAGTAATTAGTATATTTATGACTAGATGGTCCTGTTCTTGTCCATACAACATTTGGAGACTTACTCCGTACCCTCGAAGCCCCAAACGGATACCGAGGTCCAGAGAATGTGATAATGTCCAGAGAAGGGATCGTTGTGGTTGGTTACGAAAAGGGAAATATTGCTGCATTTACAATGAATGGACGAAGACTCCGACACCACTCACATCACGATACTATTCAAGTAGGCAACAAATCTTTGGAAATAATTTAAAAATTTTTTTCAATTTTGTTTATTTGAACAAAAGTGTATGCTGTTGAGTCGTGACGGAGAGTATTTGATAACCGGTGGAGACAAGGGTATTGTTGAAGTATGGAGAACGTTCTCATTGGCTCTTCTCTATGCCTTTCCAGCTTGTGACAGTGCAGTCAAATCCATCGCTTTATCCCATGACCATAGGTTTGAATAAATAATTTCATGTTTATAATCTTTACATATAAATAATACTTTGGATTTTGTTTAAAATTTTAGGTTTCTACTCACTGGACTTGCCACGGGCTCAATCGTCGTATTTCATATAGATTTCAATCGATGGCATCATGAATTTCAACACCGGTATTAAAAACCTCAGAAAAATCAACAATAGGTATTTCTCAAATTGTTAGACGGAGATAAATCTAGATAAGATTTTAATACAGCAAGACATGCTGCGCCTATGACTACTCTGTTGCCTACTTACAAACAAAAAAAAAAAAACATGAAAAAAAATTTTTAATTGATCGCGTTGCCAAAATACTGTTGATGCTATTAGTGTTAGTTCTTGTAAACCGAAAGCCAATTTGGAGTTAATTTTTACTAAGTAATTGAGACAACTGATGATGGTGTGAAAAAAAGGATGGATAGACAACTTAAATTGTTAGTAGTGGGAGAAAATAACATAATTTTAACCGTCCTTTGAAGAAAAATGAAGGACAAACAATAATAATTATTCTTTTAAACATGATTGAACAATCTTCATCGTCAGGAATTCCTGCTTTATAAATAATTCTATATCCCATGTTGGTAAAAAATTTAAGAAAAGTAATGTTGGAATAATAGTTGTTGGAACAATTTAACTTAGGATTTGTGAGTCACCTCTAAAACCAAAAAGAAAAAGAAAAAAACACAAAAAAAAAACACCAATCTCCATCCAATATTTGGAACCTTTGTGACGTCCATTTCCTACTCATTACTTGTAATTAAACTCTTCCATTTTGGCTCTTTTTGAGGTCAATCCAATACTTTCTGTATCCCCAGATACATTAATTCTAGTGCTTTCAATTGGCGAATTTCTGTAACCATTCCAATTTGAAAGATATGTAATGTTTGATCCCATATGAACAGAGATAATAGTACTTTCATTATTTAATTCCAAAAAAACATGAAAACCATTTCATTCCAGAATATTCCAACAATTAATCTTGCCTCTTTTAAATCAATCTTTTTTTGTGGGGAGGGTCTTTTGGTCTGCCATATTGGAAACTATCCAATGGTCATTGAGAAGGAGTTATGTAAAGTTTCAAATTTTCTTGATTATTTTTTTCTGTTTTTTTTTTTCAAATAATCCTTACCTTGAAAGTGCTCCAATAATGCTTGCCTTGGATTGATAAAGTCTAATAAGTCTATTGGTAATTTAAGTATTATTAAGTCTTATTATGCTCTAAGCTCTTAATTTTTATTTACCTATTACTTATTACTTATTATTATTCTAAATACCAAAATGTTACTTATTAAGGGATGTCTTTAGAAATTCATAAAAGACAGTGGAAGTGAAAAAATTTTTAATTTTAGCTGATTCAAGTTCAAGGGATCCAATGTGCAAATATTTCGTGTCAGTATTTAAAAAAAAAATGAATTTAATTTCCTTCTAAATTGAGTCAATTTATATTAGTATTCGTAATTTAATTATCTGATTTACAGATTTTGTGACGTCTAGTGGAAAGTTCTGTGTTTGAATTACCAATTACCAATTAGAAATTATCAATTCTAATTCTTAATTTAATGTAATGTGTAATGGTTGAGGGGGTAAGGGGGTATTTGTTTGCTAGATGTTGTTATACTAACAAGAAATATAAAAACACTGTGCTCTGGTTAATTACTAAATCTAGTCTCGAAATCCATGTTAATTCAATGAAGGAAATAATGTTCAATTAGTTTTACACATTAATTATTATTATTCTCTCTGTTCTACTGTCTCTTGGACTAACTCATAAATAAGGAATGATTAATTGAATAATAATAAAAATTATGAAGACAATTTCTAACGGAATTATTCTCAAGTAAAAAAAATTTGTGGAGAGATTTTTTTTTTAGTAAAAATTTGTTGGAAAATTAATTTTTTGTTTTGTTTCTTTTAGATTTGAGTCCATGGTCCACGGTTTCTACTCCATGCGTCCTCTTTCTTGTGAATTGTAAAATGTGGAAAGTAAGTNATTTGAGTCCATGGTCCACGGTTTCTACTCCATGCGTCCTCTTTCTTGTGAATTGTAAAATGTGGAAAGTAAGTCTGTTTCCTCTTCCGTAAAAGAGGCTCTGGGAATAATTTTGCCTCTGTTTAGCAGGATATTGTACTCAAAGAGAAGCTCATCAAGGACCAACCAACTCTTCTCGAGTCTCGACATCATCATCATGATTCATGACAATCAAGTATCTTCCTGTTTCGTCTTATGCCCTGTCAACTTCTCACCAAAAATTTACTCAACCCCGATCCTCAACCTCAACGACATGATATGTTAGGTTACTAAAATAAGGTTTATCTCTAATATATTTGAATTTTTTTACATTATATTTACATTAGTAAGTAGACTAGTCTGAAATTGAATGATTGAAAGTGTTAATCTCATTAACCCTTTTGATACTTAGAGAAGTATCCAACTTAACCGGAAATGTAACCATGAACTAGAGGATATTATGTTAAGTCATAAATGTTTATTTATTGTACTAAATACTTATGATGAGAATTTATAATATATTTTATCTAACTACCTTACTCCAATACATTAATTACTCACCCTTTCTCTCTCTCTCTCTCTTTTATTGTTTATATTTTGATTTTATTATATTTATATTTCTTAATTTAATCTTTTTAGTTTATTAATTTCAACTGTAGAAGTATCATTTCATATCTATTTACTTAAGTTATTTTTCTTATTGTTGTTTAAAAAGGTGTTAAAAGTGGTGAAAATGTTAGAAATGGAGAACGTTACCTCAAGAACGGTTTTAGACTAAGGAACTCAAGTTTAGGCGTTTCCTTTATTGCTAATAATTCAGTGTCCTCATTTTTTTTTTTTTTTTTCTTAAATTTAAATCACTCTATGGCCCTACCTGTATTGTATTGAGGCTAAAGACCCGTGTTATTCTTTGGTTATTTATTACTCCATCTAAGAAAATCAATAACATGGGATATGGAACAACATAGTGTGTACTTATCTGTGTATGCAGAAAACCCAACACCAATAGTAATGTTATAAGACCTCTGTCCTTAATTAGACGATACGATACGAACGAAAGTGAGTATAGAAAGATTAATCTGTTCGTCTAATGTACCCTCAAATTATTGAGAATTATTATTGGTTTGGTCTAGGTGTTCTTGGACCACTCTCAGTACTATTGTTATGAAGAAGATTGAATAAGTTCTCCTTCCGATTCGTTGATTTTGGAGCTCCAGCACCAGGTTTCCCCTGAAATAATAAAAATAATTTCTTTAAATAATAATAATAATAATTTTTTTAAAAGTACCCAGAAGTTATCAAAGGCGTTGAAATGGAGTGAATGCAAGTACTTGTCTTGCTTTGTTTGTTCTTCATGAACAAGTCGTTTATTTTCTAGTTGGATTTGAAGGCCACGTTTGTATTCGTCTACATCTGGTGTCCTTGGAGAACTAAATAAATACAACGTAAGTTTAAAATTTGAATTATTTAGAATAATTATTATTAAATATTTATTAAATCCTTACTTGACATAATTTCTTGTAATATCTGTAGAATTGAGTTTTGGTAGTGACTCCCATCGTCGTATCACATGAGTTCTTGACATCAATGTCGCCAAATCTGAACCCCTGTCGAGTTCATTCTCTGGAATCTTCTTCTTCCGTTCTGCAATTTGTTTATCTAGTTCTTCTTTATATTTTCTAATTTGATCCTTATCCAATTGATAACGCATACTTTGCTCAAATACAGAGTTGTCACGTTGATGAAATCGAATCTCAGGGTGACCTCTTAAATCAGTCTGAATTCTTCCAGATGGGGATCGTCGTGGGGCACCTGAACCCCCACTGGGCTGTAATTTTACAAAAAAAAAAAAAGCTTTTCTTATCGATCCATTACACTTACTGTTTACATACTAAGATAATAACCATGGCTTAAAAAAAATCACACAGACAAGAAATATTTTAACTAATTCATCTCTATGAATACCACCTAAACAGACCTAATTTACCTACTAATTTAGATATTATACAATTATTTATATATTTAGATTTAGTATTATGAAAATCATCACATTAGAGTGAAGACAGTGAAGTTCGTTTATAATGAAGTCTAAGGGAGATCCCGAAAAGTTCAAAGTTCAAACTTCACTGTTGCCATGTTTCACAATAATTGAACCAATAATTAATTAAAAAAATTATTTCTAAATGTAAGTGTAATGGAGCCGATGATAATTAATTTGAGATAAGAATTACAATAGAGTTATTCACTATAACCGGACTACAGAGTAAAAAACATAATAATAATAATGTTTTTCTTACATCACCAAATGTAATTATTTTAGGTAAACGTTGAATAAGATTTTGGGAAGTTTGAAAGGAGTTGGTGCTAGAAGAAGATCCTGATGGATTTGTAACTCTAATTGGACCCTAGGTAATAAATGAAAAAATTAATAAATTAATACATTAATTTGTACTATTGTTTTGTTGTAGTGGGATTGTTGTGTGAGATACCTTTCTCGGAGGATTCTCAAGTTTACACTTCCACTCCAACATGCTGTCTTCAACTCGTCTCTTCCTTCTCGCATATTTCTCTTCGTCTGGCACTGGATTCATGTCTCATAGTCTCAATACACACCTACCGACCTACCTCCACCCTTTTCTCTTTCAAACTTTCTCTATTATTTCTACAAGTAAAAAGAAAAAGGACAGAAGGAACAATAGGCCTATCTAACTTGTCAAGGAACATGCATCAACAAAATGAGTTGAGAAGAAATAACTAACTCTACCACTTTCCGTGAGAGTAATATTAAAATAATATCTTCTTAGAACGCAAGCACAGTCACTTATAAACAGGTACTACTACTATCAAATTCGGAGTATAACAACTTCAAATACAGTTATATTTTTATGCTCGACTCACCAAAATAAAATGACATGGGTTTAAAAAAAATTTTTTTTTTTTTTAAGATTCTTCCAAATCTTTGTGATGTCAAGGAATGATGAAGAATGATGACGAAATTGGAGTAAAATCTTTGAGAAAAGTAAATTAAAAATAAATTTTTTATATTTTTTATATTTATTGAAGTTTAAATAAATGTTGCCTGTTTGATGGTTGTAGATGTGGTTATGATAATTGTTGATGCTAAGGAAGAGAGTCGAGATTGGGAATGAAAGATTTTTCGATGAAAATAGGAAAAAGTAAAAAGGGATCAATGAAGAGCGCCAGTCGACCGCATCTCCGAACTCAATAAAATACCAATACAGACTTCACTACAGGATTCTACTGACCCATTTAATTAAAATCAAATACTACTTTACTTTATCATCCCTAGGAGAGAGGTAATGTAAATTTAATTCATTCAAATCCAATTAATTCTTCAATTCCATTCAGTGTGGTGACAGAGATCTATATCAATGGATTTCTCAATTACACCTGTCACTCTAAAATCTAAAATATACACTCCTCAATTCATCTCTACACGCCCTATTCCATTGTTACAAACTTTTACTATTCAAATATATTAACTAGGGGTGCCACGAATATTCGGCATGCCGAATAATTCGGCCAAAATTGAGCCGAATCCGAATATTCGGTATTCGGCTTGTGACTTGACTATTCGGCAGAATATTTGCCGAATATTCGGCTAGATAATTGATCATATTGAATTTCAAAATTTCTCAACATTCGGAAATAATTGAACCCTGAGATGACTAGGTGTGTGTCAGGTTATATACATTGTATGTTTGACATTAAAAAAAATTTTTAAACGGCTAACGCAGTTCCTTAGGTACTATTCCCACGCATCTCCAAGCAAAATTACATTNCCCACGCATCCCCAAGCAAAATTACATGCATGTAGGGTGATGCTGCTGCTAGGTAGGTTAATTTTAGTCGGATCAGTCCATAGATGTACATTTACAATTCCACTGGGTTACAACCATTTCAAAAATGTCGGAAGACTGGTATTGGCACGATATTGGAACCCATTGGCATGGTGGNTATTGGCACGGTATTGGAACCCATTGGCATGGTGGAAGCTATACCAATTAGTTTACCCTAATTTGGCTAAGTTGGCAAAAAATATTTGTCCGCTCCATGGAGCACTGTGTCTGGAGAGAGGTTATTTTCAGAAGCAGGTAGCATTTACGAGGTGAAGCGGAACAAACTTACTCCAGAACATGATCAAAAACTTACTTTACTTTTCCATAACAGCAGCCGTATGAACTATACTTATTGAATTTATTTTAGGTTATTTTTGTCTATCTGTAATCACAGATGAAACTTGGAAAAAATTTCGATACCGATCCACGATCCGAGCCAGCAGGCAAAAACAAATCGATCCCGATCCGCGATCCCATCCATTAGTGAAAAACTAATCGATAGCGATCCATANCAATAGACAAAATGGTTGTCGATAGCGATCTATGAGCCGAGCCAAGTAATACAAAAATTTTCGAAACTGATCTGTGATCCTTTACATCAAAATTTTTATTGATATCGATTCGATCCAATCCGCGGATCGATTATTGGGTCGAATTCAAACAAAACAAAACTCACAGATGACTAAGAAAAATTTCCAACCCGAGCCACGATCATAGCCAAGTCAAATTGATACCAATCCGCAATCCGAGCGAAGAGTAAAAAATATTTCGATACCAATCCATGATCCGAAACCAACACGCAGAAAATCACTCGATACCGGTCAACTATCCGAGCCAACAATAAAAAACCCTTTAGATCCCTATCAGCGATTCGAGCCAATAGACAAAAAAGTACTCGATACCGAGCCAAAAATTAAAAAATCTTTTGATACCGATCCGCGATCCGATACATAGTAATTTTGTGGAACACCGATCCGTGACTCGACTCTTGTATCGAGTTTCATCTGTCTGTAATTAAAATTCTTGTAAAATAAAGTCTCAACTGAAACTTTAATAAGGAAATATTAATTCAGAATAAGTGGTTAATTGTGCTCGTCAGGAAAAAATGTTCGATGGACATTATCCGGCCGAATATTTGCCGAATATTCGGCTAGTGCACTTGCGCCGAATCCGAATATTCGGTATTCGGCCAATGGCCGAATACCACTATTCGTTATACCTCTAATATTAACTTTAATTTTTGACAAAGTAATTTTTATACTTAATTACAGGTGATATGCAATTCCATTGGTTTCAATCAACAAAAGTTTTATTTAGCAGAAACCAGAATTTAAAGTTGGATTTAAATCCTGATTTAAATTGGGTTTAAATTGGGTTTAAATCGGATTTAAATTGGATTTGAATCTAAGATTAAAAATCAATGATTTTTTTTTTTTTTGATTTTTATTTTTAGTCATTAAGACAAACTTGAAGCTAAATTTCAGTACTAACACTAACACTGTATCCAAATTCAGATTTCTAGCTTCAATTTTATTTTACGTGAAATTTTATGACTTTAACATTTTGAATTCTCAAGAAATTTTTTAAGAAAAAATTGTATTCTGAAAAGTTTATAAAATAAAACTTTTGTTTTTAACCAGAGTCAATATACACAATTTCTACTCCAAATCTAACGACACAGATGATCACGGAACTGTAAAATAAAGTCAAAAGTAATAATAAATGTAAGGAAATTTGTAATCGACGTTTATGTTTGGATGTAGAGTTGGAAGGAATGAGTTATTATATCTTTATTTTCAGAACANTAAGGAAATTTGTAATCGACGTTTATGTTTGGATGTAGAGTTGGAAGGAATGAGTTATTATATCTTTATTTTCAGAACATGGAGCTTTGGAGAAACTTGACGCAAGGTTAGGTTATCGAAAGAAAGGAGATTCTGACAAAGATTGAAAACTTTATGCAGAATCAATTGAAGAAAGGAGACTTGATGGTAATATCAACGATCCAAGGGAAGGTCACACAGATAGTTGCTCTTTAATTCCTCTATTTGAACTGACTTTTACTTGAAAAAATCCTAAGGAGAAGTATGTTGTCTAAGTCCGACGACAATCTCCTTAGAGATTGGTTTTAATTAGATGACATGTCAACTCGATGGGGGGTGGTTACCTTGTCACTGGAATAAGAAAAGAAGAAAATTATGTAATTTCTTGATGTTATACTATACTTTTTGACATAGTCAAAATTTTAAAATCCAGTTCCTTGATAGAGCTAAAACTTACAACGATCAAGTTTTATATAATAAACTAAAAGAAAGATGTCAAAAGACGAAAAAAAAATTTTTTTTTTTTTTTTTTTTAAAGATGTGTATAAGATGTTAAATTTATAGTCAAGACGACTCACTCACGGGCAATGTCAGTGACACATGGACCATGAACTTCCAAAATTTCTTTAAAAAAAAACTTCTTTATTTTTTCAATTTATCTCTATTTAAAAAAAAATGAATTTCTTGAGACCAAAAATATTGTTACAGTTATACTGTAGTTAGTTTTTTTTCCCTACTATAGTTTTTTTCTATAGTTAATTTTCTTTTCTTATGTAGATAATTTTTTATTATTCTAAATTATTTTTAGATAATTTATGCATTTACTTACCTTTTCTTTGCTAAACTTCCTTTTGTTTACTAATTATTAAAATTAGAAGATTAAATCTATTATTATTATTCCATTGTTTTAAACTAATAATAGATAGTTTTGCACGAATTACGCTAGTTGACAAGGGTATATAAACCCGAGATTTTTAGTAGGAGATCACCAGTCCAATTCTAGCTTTAGCCTTAGTAGCTTCTGCTAAACCTTAAGTAGGAAATTGGAGAAGCCAATAATGGAAATTGGTACAATTATTGTTTCAAAGATTTTCTTAGAGTTTTTTTCTTGAACAATTTATTAAATAAATAAAAATGTGTTTATCAGATAAATAAAATTTTGGTATTGTGTACACTTATTGAATAGGGTTTTATTTATTAATTAATTGTTGATTTGGTATACAGTCAGAGGCAATCATAGCCCTGATTACTCAAGTTTTTATAAAAAGACANTTAATTAATTGTTGATTTGGTATACAGTCAGAGGCAATCATAGCCCTGATTACTCAAGTTTTTATAAAAAGACAAAAATTGTGGGAAAAAAGATAATTTCAAAATAATTTAACACTAAAAAAACGTTTTTTTTTTTGAATTTATTATTTTTAATTGTTTTAATTTTTTTTTCAATTATTTAAAATTAAAACCAAGAGGTTGGGAATTTGGGAATTTCGTCCATCTCAATTAAAGGTGAGTGGTCGATTTTTACCAAACTCTAACAATATAAATTGTTTTTATGTATATGCCATGATTTCATCAAGATAAAAAAATTTTTGAAAAAGTTATAAATTACTCGAACGGAAATTAAAAATGTAAAAATGCCTACTAGCAGGAANACTTTCATGCTTATCGGCTCAATTTGGGCTGACGAAGTAGTGGAGGGGAGATATTCACAAATTTATAATTGATAATTGAACATGGAGCTTTGCAGAAATTTGACGCAAGGTTAATTAAGCCTTGATTTCATCAAGATAAAAATTTTTTTGAAAAAGTTATAAATTACTCGAACGGAAATTAAAAATGTAAAAATGCCTACTAGCAGGAAGTTACTAAAGTAGCCCATGCTCACTTTTTCTGTATTTTGAAAATCATTCTCAGGAAGAAGAAATTTTCATACTTACCATAATGTTTCCTAGGGTTACTTTTTAGAGAATCCACTAAATTTTCTAACAAAATAGTTGCACTAGGAAAATTTTCCACAGAATTTTTGTCATGTAGAAAAATTTTTGATGGTTACTATAAAGAAAATTTGAAATTTTCTTTTTTCACTAACTCCCAAGTTAATAAACTACTCACCTTTGAGATCCCGAAGAGAAAGTACCATTATAATTAATAACTTTCGATAAAAAAAAATTATAACTTTATTTTTCCTTTTTTTTTATCAAATTTACTAGAAACTTGTTTTTTAATAATTGAAAATCACTTCATTGAATTCANTTTTCACTAACTCCCAAGTTAATAAACTACTCACCTTTGAGATCCCGAAGAGAAAGTACCATTAAAATTAATAACTTTCGATAAAAAATAAATTAGACTTTATTTTTCCTTTTTTTTATAAAATTTACTCGAAACTTGTTTTTAAATAATTGAAAATCACTTCACTGGCGAAGAATTTGTACTCAATTCTGATATGAGAATGACGAAAATGAGAGACTGTAAAGTAGAAATAATAATGGTGGAAGTGTCATGTCAGGACAGAAATAAAATTTGACTTTAATTTATCATAATGTCCAACAAAAAGTGAGTTTTTGTTTTTTGAAATGTAGAGGTGTAAGGAGTAACCTCCCACCAAATATCATGAGCAGTATACCGTAACTTTAGATTTTAGATTAAAAATTAGAGAAATTAAATTTTAATTAAAATCATGTCCGACAACGGCCTTCCACAGTCAATTTTAGGAAAAAAGGACAACTGGGATTCATTGTAATTGTAGTACTACAAAGGCAAACTTGAGGTGAGAAATAGATAAATTATTCATTATTCAACCAAACTACAGACTATTCATTGGATTTTTTATTTCATTTTCAAGGTTAGTAAAGCAGTGGGAGTGGAGGATGCTGGCTGATTGACCGTAGCAAGTCATACTGTCAACGAATCATACTTAAGAGTCAAACAGTAGTATTGGGAAATTACTGAGCTGTTAGCAATGAGCCATCGGTTACAACCTTAAGCTCGAGTAGACTTAAGGTTCATAAATTAATCCATGTTGTGTTTCTTTCAGAACATGATGGAACACGGAGTGGAACCAGAAGGATGGTTTGGAAAAAAAGTAATTGACAAAGTAATAAGGTAAGCCGTAGTCTTTCTTTAAATAAAGATGTTCAATTAAGATATTATTACTTGTGGAAGAAGTACTCCACGACTCANTGCAACCTTAAGCTCGAGTAGACTTAAGGTTCATAAATTAATCCATGTTGTGTTTCTTTCAGAACATGATGGAACACGGAGTGCAACCAGAAAGATGGTTTGGAAAAAAAGTAATTGACAAAGTAATAAGGTAAGCCGTAGTCTTTCTTTAAATAAAGATGTTCAANAAATAGATAAATTATTCATTATTCAACCAAACTACAGATTAATGATTGTTTCTTGTTGTTTCATTTTCAAGGTTAGTAAAGCAGTGGGAGTGGAGGATGCTGACTGATTGACCGTAGCAAGTCATACTGTCAACGAATCATACTTAAGAGTCAAACAGTAGTATTGGGAAATTACTGAGCTGTTAGCAATGAGCCATCGGTTACAACCTTAAGCTCGAGTAGACTTAAGGTTCATAAATTAATCCATGTTGTGTTTCTTTCAGAACATGATGGAACACGGAGTGGAACCAGAAGGATGGTTTGGAAAAAAAGTAATTGACAAAGTAATAAGGTAAGCCGTAGTCTTTCTTTAAATAAAGATGTTCAATTAAGATATTATTACTTGTGGAAGAAGTACTCCACGACTCATTGAAAAACGACAGTTTTACATCCAGTCATGTAAATCAAGGATACAAGTATTTACTTAACGCTTGTGTTTGTTTCTTATTTAAGTAATCTCTTCCAGAAATTTTATTTTACCAATTTCGCTCCACTTTGGGGTAGCGAAATCGTTGTTCATAATGTGGATTGTACTTTCCAATATATCATCTTGAAGTTTTTTATAATTGATTGACCCTTTCTTTAATCATAGATATCTGTCAGAAAATTTTGAGTTGACGGATCCAATTTTAGATATTGGATGTGGTAATGGAGAAACTATTCTTTCACCGGTAATGTAATGAAGTAAATAAAGTCAGTGTTAATTTTAAAGGATGTTTTACTAAAATATTTTAGGCTGCTCTGGGTTGGAAGAATTTGACTGGAGTTGATTATTCGGAAGAGGCGGTAAAAATTATAAAAATGATGCAATTTGCTTGAATCCTAATCCTGACATTCCTGAGGAGTCTACTCAGCGTATTCAATACTGGAAGAATGTTCATGAACTGGTTGAAGATGGTGGGTACTGTGTTATTGTATCATGTAATTAGACTGCTGAAGAACTCATCTCCCATGCTGCGGAATGTAAGCGAAACTTTTTCATTTGAATTGCAAAAATAGTTAGCAAAGTCGAACTGGTTCGGAGAAACGCTACCATACGATACATAAGAAGCCTAGTTATCGAAGGCTGTCCGGTCACCCATTTCACGAAAGTCATATCGGGTATCCTTATTGACCTTATGTCCATATGATCTCGGTCTTGAATCTGTCAAAGGCAGGAAAATTATACCTACAACGAGCTTCATGTTTGGGGGTAGTCAAGGAACAACTACAGCTACCTGCGTCTTATCCAAGATATGATCAAGTGATCGTTGGATAGTACCGCGGGGTACTGATTGTTTCATTTCAAGTTCAAATTTTAAATGAAAATTACCCATATTAACAATTGGGAAAATAAAGAGGGAGCTATTAACGTATATTTTGTATTGAAAATGGTAAAAAATTTTGATAACTTTTTTTTTTCAAAATTGAAGCTTACTTTAAAATAGGCAAGCATCTTATGGTTTAGGATTTAAAAAGCGGATAAATGTGCTAAAGTTAGAGGAAAGGTTGTTGTTAATCGGTTTGATCTTCGATGAAATGGATACAAACCTAGGCAACACCTTTTCACCTATCATTGTCTTTTTCCTCAAAATTCTTCATGAGAGAGGCAACGAAGTTGGTGAGTGATATAATAAATTTCCACATTGCGCCTGCGCTCCTCTGCTTCTGGTTGATTATTACTGTGTGATTCATTGAGTCATCATTCTGTCTGAGTCAATGAGTCAGCATCGTAGAGTCATATATCATAATATCTAATCAAGTAAGAATTACCTTATTTGGAAAACTAAATCATTTCATGTTGTATTTTTATGGATATCCTCTATACCCACAAATTCCCAACACCTTGGATTA